>LBNU01010356.1:50930-64070 GCA_014162995.1 Artemisia annua
GGACCCTTCCCCTTCATTTTCTTCTTCCCCTTATCCTCAGGTGTAATATCCTCACCTTTATCAGAACCGGAAGAATCGCCCCTCTTTCTCTTTTTCTTTTCATCAGCATCTGCATAAAAAAATAAAATAAAAATAAGCTAAAAGCTACTTTAATCGCATGGGATTGCCAAAGAGATTCATTATTAAACAACGATAAAAAAAGAGATTCACAGTGAATCCCATGGGATTGACAGTGAATCCCATGGGATTTACAGTGCATCCCATGGAATTGACAGTGAATCCCATGGGGTTAACAGTGAATCCCATGGCATTAAGTGTAAATCCCATAGGATTGACTGTAAAAGCTCAAACAAACAGATATCACACAACAAACAATATCAGAATCACTCAAATGAATTCTAAACACCCTAGCACCAAAACTGCTTATATCAGAATGATCAACATCAACCTCATTACAGCTATTCTAAACACTAATAACCGTTAGCAATTTAAAAACAAAAGCCAAACACTCGCTAACTAAATATGCATACTGAATTCAATCAAACAAAAAAATATGCTAACAACAGTCAACGTCTATACCTTTTTTAACCTTGTGCTTTTGTTTCTTTGAAATATCATCAACTTTTGCTAATACCAATTTCCTTTTCGTTTGAGTTTCCTCCTTCTCAATCTCCTTCTGCTTCTTGGATCTCAAAACACTAGCTTCCGATAATACTTTAGCAGACTTCTTCTCCGACGACTTCGGAGTTGTCTTAACTGGCTCCATCACCTTAAACTTCAACTCAACAAGAACATCAGAAACCTTGTCTGTTGCCTTATCTTTAACAACAACAAACTTCTTAACCGTTGATTTATATGTAACCAACTTTTCACTCTCCTCCTTCTCAATCTCCTTATGCTTCTCACTCTCCTTCTCTATCTCAGTCTGCTTCTCCGTCTCAATCTCAGTCTCCGTCTCCTTCTCACTCAACAAAATCTTCTCACTCNATCTTATTGTTTTTGCATAACTATAGTTACCGACAAAATAATAGGTATCGAAATTTCTTAGGACTTAATGTCTCAAATTCATAACGTTTCAAAGTACATACTAAGTGAAGCCTTACCTATTAGCCCATGGGCTAATATGATTTACAATTGCACTTAGCTATTACCTTTTACGTTTCAAAATTATTGTCTCTAAAAAATATATATATTGATTAAAAAAAAAAAAGACCTTTATACTCCTTAACCAATCAAATATTATTCTCACATAATAAACTCTCTTTTAATTGACTGAAACATGGAAACAATTATTTTGAAACATTTCACAATGAAAATGAGGACAATAATTTAACATTTGTGAACCAAATGTTTTTTTAGTGCTTTGTAAGGGAAACTACTAATCATTTACATTATATTTTTAAAAATGGTAAAAGTAGTCCTTCTGGTTAACTTACGTTTTAAAAACAGTCCTTAATAAATTTCAAAATTCATCTATGTCGTTAAATGCGATTGCAGCAACAGTCCATGTTAGTTACCTCAATATGCGACTATTTGTGTAACAAAAATTTAGACAAATAGTCCCTTTAGTTACCTACTGATTTTAATAAAGGCCCATGAATTAAATTTAGGAATCGTTTATGTTACAAAATATTACATAAATAGTCCATGTTATTTACCTCACTTTACAAAGAACGTCTATAATCTCAGGATTTAACAAAAAAGTTATGCATAATACAGATGCTAACAAGCAATTATCTATACATTAATTGAAATTCAAGAAACCAAATACTTATCATTGATTATTTCTTTTCCGTCACAACATGCGGGCAACTCACACTCGTTATTTAACAAAACTTACCTCAACTATATAAACAATAGTAATTTATACTAGACTTATCGTAACTCTAATATACAATTTACCTTAAATTCATAAATGTTTTGCTACTTTTACATCCAAACAATTAATTTTCTTTTTTTAAATTGCAATAATAACGTTAACAAATTAACCTAGCATGGTCCCGAAAGCTTTTGAACACATGACACGACTCGAATATTCAATCCATTTTTGTCATATGTGGTTAAAAGAGGGAAATGAAGGAGACAATTGGGTAAAAAATAAAGTGACTGGAATGAAGTGTCACAAACATATCAGGGTGCTTTGGCTTTCACTTGAATCTTCGTACAAATGCAGCTTTTGATGTTGATTTACAATCACTTGTTACTCTTATGAGATTTTGGTAGAATCAAATATTCAAATAGTTTGCTTTCACTTTCTTGTTTTTGATACATCATTGGTTCAACTAGTTTAGAATATAGGTTCTGATAATTAAGTTTGTGCTTTGATTTGAAGAATACAAAGGGTGAGAGTGAGACACTTCGGCTAGAATTGAATGAGACACTCGAACTAGTTCTTTAGGCCTAATCGTATTAATGTTTGCTGAATGTACGATACAAGACACTGTCTCTCTTTTAGGCAATATTGTGAAGTGAGAACTTGCGAACGATTAAAAGAGAGACTGTGTCAATAAAATGTGTGTAATTGATAATGTGTTACATGTATCAAAGTCTGATATGCTCCATGTTGATATTGATGTGATTCTGCCAATTTCTAAACAACTCTCGACTTTGAGTATTGACATAAACCATCTAATGATATAGAAACTTGAGTATATGAAGCCATACTTGATTGTATTTTACTTATAAAGACGATTGTTTTGTATTAACACATTTGCAAATTCATACAGAATTCAAACAATGTGTAGCTGGGGAAGAACATCTCTTAGTGAAATTTGATCTTTAAATTTGTTTACACTTTGAGTTCTTGAAAAAAGCATGAAACAAAATACAATTTCTTTATATCTTACAGAAACATTATATTCATATTGTTGACCTCAATGTTTCATATTTCATGATTTCATCAAGCAAGAATAACTTCAAGAGCCATTCTTTAAATAATAAAGATTTTAACAATCCATCTAAAATTCATGTTATGTTCAAACTGAAACCCTGCTTAGTTAAAATCAGGAAAAATTTATATAAAGAAAAAAAGAAGAAGAAGCCAATTCATGTTAAAAAAAAAGAATAGCAATACATGAGGTCACAAAAGCATTAATCACTTATACATCTTTTGCCAGCTTTTTTTTTTTTTTTTAACAAATGATCNTAGAAACTTGAGTATATGAAGCCATACTTGATTGTATTTTACTTATAAAGACGATTGTTTTGTATTAACACATTTGCAAATTCATACAGAATTCAAACAATGTGTAGCTGGGGAAGAACATCTCTTAGTGAAATTTGATCTTTAAATTTGTTTACACTTTGAGTTCTTGAAAAAAGCATGAAACAAAATACAATTTCTTTATATCTTACAGAAACATTATATTCATATTGTTGACCTCAATGTTTCATATTTCATGATTTCATCAAGCAAGAATAACTTCAAGAGCCATTCTTTAAATAATAAAGATTTTAACAATCCATCTAAAATTCATGTTATGTTCAAACTGAAACCCTGCTTAGTTAAAATCAGGAAAAATTTATATAAAGAAAAAAGAAGAAGAAGCCAATTCATGTTAAAAAAAAAGAATAGCAATACATGAGGTCACAAAAGCATTAATCACTTATACATCTTTTGCCAGCTTTTTTTTTTTTTTAACAAATGATCTACAGAATAATTATTGATGTAGGGAATTATTCCTTATGAAATTTTTTCCTTTCCGAGACTCGTTATTTTGACTACTAATCACATGAATATCGTACAAATAAGTAGCAATGAATATCTGGTCATCATATTGTACAAATAATGCCATGCAGTACATCAACATGGTATCAATATACGTCGATTATGCTACAAAAAGGCGTATTGTTTTTTTCTCAAATTTAGACCACTATATCAATCAGCCCGACTAAACATCAAATCTAATACTGTAAAAAAATAAAGTAACAACAGTGGACATTGGCCCACATTATAAAGAAACACATAGTACAAACACTAACACAAGTTAAATGTTCGTTCAAAGCCGGATTTTCAAAACATTGGTTCTTAATTTCTTACCTCATCCAAGATATGAGTACATTAAAACTTTAGCTTCAATCGTATCACATTAATACATAATTCACCTACGGGTCGTTGGTGTCATGATACCGTGTGTTATTCCGGGTCGAAGTCAAACGTGTAGTGTATGTTGGTATGAAGTAATGAATGTACACAAAAATAACGGAATGTTATATCTATGACATTTTATGAGATTGCAATTTTTTTATAAGAAGAAACTCTAACTAAGAAGGTTTAAGAAGTTGAAGGTGATGCAATGGCTGATTTTGATAGTACAGCAAGTGTATAATTATTTTTTGCCAAGTTGAACCATGTTACCAGGGTGATCTAACCAACCAACCTGTAATTAAAAGTTGACGATTTCCGACCCATTTTTTTTTATTGAACTTTTGGATTGATTTAGGTGTTTTTATTGCTTACCATTGCTATAATATTAATATAGCTTTTTTGATCTCAATCAACACAAAAATTGTTTGCAACATTTTTGAAAGGGAACTAAGAGCTAATAAGATGTTTTATGTAACCAGTTAACCACCGTTAAATTGTCTAGCGTAAGTGCTCAACCTACTCTCGAGATGTATAGGGTTAATTAAGGTCGGTAAGGGGTCGGAAACGATCACGGGAATACTTTGGTTAAGCCACATATGGTTAAAGCTCGCCCTCCCGAGTCACCTAAATAGGTAAAAATCCGTTTTAGTAGGATGGTTCATGTCAACCCAAACGAACTTCAATTTATTTCTAGCTTTTCATTTGACAACATTACAATCAATATGAAATAATGTAATGTAAAACCAGAAATTTATGTCATCATAGGAATCTTGACCGGGCCCATTATATCTGGCTTTTATTTTAATTCATGTACCTGAAAATCTGAAATTGAAAACAAACAAAACTACATGGATTAATTACGGCCCAAACCACGGGCCCACGCCACACCCGTGACTTAAACAGGATACTTTATTCTATTCCTTCACGGGTCTTATTAATTTGGGCCCTTTAAATACAACCCATTTAAAACAAGTGATCACATTAAGTGACCAAAATAAATTGCTAAAGTTATGGCAATGGCTAAGATGATGGTATTGTTGGTGGTCGTTGTCGCGGTGGTTGGTAGTTTGCAAGCAGTGGATATATGTGACATGACCGAGGACGGACTAATGGCGTGCAAACCTTCCGTGACAAATCCGGACCCGGCTGAGCCGAGCCCGGAGTGTTGCAAAGCGATTTCTGGGGCGGATTTGAAGTGCTTGTGTTCGTATAGGGATTCTAGAGTGTTGCCTTCTTTTGGGATCGACCCGGTACTTGCTGTGGGTCTACCGGTTAAGTGTAACCTCCCTGCCCCGCCATGCTAGTTTGGTGATCAGCGTAGTTATCGAGTGGATCTTTTTTATCTGTTGTATTTTTGCTAGTAGAATAACGTTGTAATATTTATTATGTTTGTGCGTGTGTGTTAACTCTATGATCGGACGTTGAATAACTATATGTTATCTAATTTTTGTGGCAGACTATTTTAGCTCAAGAATCATGCATTCCATATAATTTGAAATGATCATTTGAGATAGTTGTTTTTATTGTGTTATCAAGAAGATCAGAATTTAAATCTTTATGTAATTACTCCATACTACAGATTACAATAATCACACTTTCTTGTTCAAGCAGCAAGTTTAACTTTGTATAAAATATTATCAAGTAACACTCTTGGAAATGTACACTAATACTGCAATAGTTCTGGTATTGAGGTGATTTTTGAAATACTTTTTATAGCTTTGTACATCAGTTACATTTTTATTATTATCTATTCTATAATACATAATAAAGCATTTGAGAAAATGAACGTCCTGAAAAATTCAGCTTACACCTTACTAAGTATAAAAAGTTTTTGAAATTTAAAAAGTACAATTATATTGCTTGACTTACAACACATTAATGCGCTTTTAATACCATGGGAAAAAAATATTTTATTAATAAATACTCAATAAAGACACTTAATGTTATAAAAACTTGTGACATCAATGGCAAAAAATAATCTATTATACTACAAGATTCGGTCCTTATATTCAATGTGTAGTATTAATTACACAATTTGTATAGTTAAAATCGTGTGATTGAGTGCGTAATTCTTCGACCTGAGTAATTGCGAGCAGACAAAGAGTTAGACCTGAGAAATTGCCAGCATGCAAAGAGTTTCTGTCGTTATATTCAGGAGGCTATACAATTAATATACAGTTACAATCTTTCTGGAATACAAACAATCTTTGAACCAAATATGTGAGTTATACCATGGATCATTGTCTGATCAGTATAAAAGAGACAGGCTCTCATTTATTTTCCATAACCTAAAACAAAATCGTTGATTTTCCTGCATAACTAAGGCTAAACATAACATGTCAAACAAGCATTCAGATAGACTAGCAATAGAGGTTGCCCAGCCAAACGTTGGTTTGTACTTGGACCAACTGGATGTGGGTGTCACTGGCACCATTGCTGTGATGATTTGTAGAGTTTGGGATGTGAATGCTACTACTGGGCGCTATTTGAGTAACGACTTCATTGTGTGTGATGCAAGGGTAACATAGGATTACATTGTACCGACTTCATTGTTGGTACTCAAATAACGCCCAGTAGTAGCATTCACATCCTAAACTCTACAAATCATCACAACAATGGTACCAGTGACACCCATATCCGGTTGGTCCAGGTACAAACCACCGTTTGGCTGGGCAACCTCCATTGCCAGGCTATCTGAATGCTTGTTTGGCATGTTATGTTTTGCCTTAGTTATGCTTGATGATCAACGATTTGTTTTAGGTTATGGAAAATAAATGAGAGCCTATCTCTTTTGTACTGATCAAACAATGATCCATGGTATAACTCACAGATTGTTTCTATTCCACAAAGATTGTATCTGTATGCTAATTGTATAGCCTCCTGAATATAACGACATAAACTCTTTGCAATCTCGCAATTACTCATGTCCAACTCTTTGCATGCTTGCAATTACTCAGGTCGAAGAATTAATCACTCAATCACACGATTTTAACTCTCCAAATTATGTCATCAATACTACACTACAAGGATAGGACCCTTGAGAACTTATGATAAGATGCCTTAAATTTACAAAGAAGATTGGCAATATTACATAAATAACCTTCAAAGTTTGCCAATTATGATAAAAGATGTGTAAAAAACACTACAAAAAACATTATCATGCCAAAACATCATAATTATTAAATAATTATATACAAAAATCTTAAAAACTGAAAATAAATATCAAAACTTCATTGCCTCCAACTTCTCGATGAAAGATAACAGTACCCGAAGACAGGGCCGTCCCATGGATTTTGGGTGCCCTGTTCGATAAAAAAAATTGGGCCCTTAAACACAAATGTTTTGTTCAGTTTTTTGTTTCTTCAAACGCTTTTGTGATCCAGAATCTTGTTTTCTTAAAGTTTTAGGAGGCATGGTTTTTCTCTGAAATATGTAAAGCAAAAAAGCCACAAGATAACTAAGTAACTAGCTACAGTGCTTTGAACCTAGAGTCATCGCATGCAAAAATATTAATAATTGACAAATAGATTATGTACTTGTTAATTAAATAATTCATGTTTTCAATTAAGATATTTGTGGCTTACATTTTCAAAAAGGTTATTACACACAGAGGCTACTAAAGTTTCCCAAAAATTTGCTTTAAGTCACTAAAGTTTTTTTTGTTTTTTGTTTTTTTTTTTTTTTTTGTTTTTTTTTTTTTTTTTTTCAAAGAGGTTACTCAAGTTTTGTCACCAGTTATATAAGTTACCATGTATGTTTTAACCTTCTACTACAGGTTTTTTTTCGTTAATTTCAAAAATGGTCCCTCAGATTAATTGTCGTTAGTTTTTTCCATTAGCTAATGGCCTTTTGCAACAAACATTTGCACTGTTAGTCCTTTATCCTAACGACCGTTTATACTTAACTCAAAATTTGGTTTTCATACATTTTTGTCCGTTTTTCTTACGTTTTTTTACCCTTTTTTACGGGTTTTCCGTTTTCATACATTTTTATACGTTTTCGTTCGTTTTTTATACGTTTTCGCCCATTTTCTTACACTTTCATCCGTTTTTCTTACGTTTTGTCCGTTTTTCTTACGTTGTTTTCGTTTTCATACGTTTTTGTCCGTTTTTCTTACGTTTTGTCCGTTTTTCTTACGTTTTGTCTGTTTTCTTACGTTTTTTTTTTTCTGTTTTCATACGTTTTTGTCCGTTTTTCTTACGTTTTTGTCCGTTTTTCTTACTTTTTTCGTTTTCAAACATTTGTTTCTGTTTTTCTTACGTTATTACCGTTTTTACATGTTTTCAAACATTTTTATACACGTTTTTATACACATTTTTACATACGTATAAAACATAACAAGTATAAAACATACAAAGGTGTAGAAAAACGTAAAAATAGTATGAAAACGTAAAAGACGTATGAAACGTACACAAGTGTATAAATGCGCACACAAGTGTAAAAATGCGCACACAAATATAATAAAAAAATTATGAAAACCTATGAAAACGTATGAAAATATACGAAAAACAGATGAAAACGTACAAAAATGGACAACAACGTACGAAACTGGAGAAAAACGTACGTCAAGAGAGAAAAACGTACATAAACGTAAAACAATGTAAAGAAAGTACGACAAGAGAGAAAAACATACATAAACGTATAAAAACGGATAGAAATGTACGAAAATATACAAAGATATGCGAAGGAGAAAAATGTAAAAAAAACACACACACCGCATAGTAACTTTTTGTTAATGTTCAGTAACCTATTTAATAAACCCGTAAACTATAGTAACTTCCTTGTAACATTTTAAACTATGGTGCTGACGTGGACAAGGGGAACCGGTAATCAGCCGGTTGCCCACCCTCGCAGTAACATTTATGTAACATTTTTAATCTTTGAGTAACCCAAATGACAAACCCGTTTACTTAACGGTCAGTTCTCGAGTTATTTCATTAAAGAAAAGGGAAGGAAAGTGAAAATGTTTACTCCCACATTGTGTTCTTGAGTTATTTCATTAAAGAAAATGGAAGTAAAGTTAGTGTTATTTGGATGAATTTGTTTTACTTCCATTTCCGCCCAAATATGGGAGGAAAGTGTTTTACTTCCATTTCCTTCCATTTTCTTTAATGAAATAACTCGAGAACACAGTGTAAGTAACCTCTTTGAACAAAAAAAAAACTATAGTAACTTAAAGCAAATTTTTGGGAAACTTTAGTGACTCCGTGTGTAATAACCCTTTTCAAAACCTACGAATGTATAGCAAATATATATTAAGATCCTATCATCCCAACAATTAAAATTAATTGCTTTTAAAACAACTAAAAACATTCGTATGTTAATAGACTACTCTTATATATTTTGACCCTTTGTTTCGATATTCATAAGCAGAAGTAAATCTATTACAGTATCTATGTATCCAAAAAGTAAAAGCATATTCTTGCACTTAACTTGTAAAGCAAATAAAAAGTATAACAAACAATACATGGCAATTATAAACTCCATATTAAATTAGACTTGAACTTGGACTGGGAATTGGGCCTATCTCTAATATGACTACACAAAATTTTGGTGCCCCCACAAAGTATTGGGCCCTGTGCAAGTGCACATATGGCACACCCCAATATCTGGGCCTGCCCGAAGACGAACATGCTTTTGTGTTACCACAAACATCAATCTATCATATTCATTCAAATCATCCTCTTGCATTTTCCTCAGTTCCGCAACGCTTTGAAATGAAGAATCTTAAGTACTAACAACCTTCAGCTCCTTTATAATCCGGTCCCTATGATTCACACGATCAAGAAATTCTTACAATTTTTCTTTTAAATATTCTTCATCAGCAAATGTAGATTTAACTTCTCGGCCATAATGTACGAGCATCATATCTTTAACATTGCTCGACTTAGCTTCAACTCCTAACCGGCCTAACAAAACAAGAGGAGAAAACATATGTGTATTATTTTTTGATAATTTAAGTTTTCATGTTATTCTAAGCATATATAATCTAGAGAAAGATATATTAAAAGCGCATTCCAATTAAATAACAAATATCAAGGTAAAACAAAATTAGAAAACAAAAAACAACTACAATACCTGATAAATTATAAACTAATCAAAAAGCTAGATTTACAAAAATATAAACAAATTCACGCAATATCATATTTGAATGAGTAGCACGGGTTTTGACTTACTCGTTGTTATATAACCATCAATGATAAATTCAAAACTTGATCAACAATATCATCTTCCTTGAGAAATCCTAATTGCAATTATGTGACTAAAACCATAAATAATTAATATGGTCACAAGCCATAAGGTTATATATACCCATTCAAATTCGATCTTCAACACATCTTATCATATTTCACAAAGCAAAATAATAATTTCACGATATCATTTGAGAAGATAGAAGTCTATAAACTTGTCAACTGATGACGTATAGTCCACACTCGGGTCACGGACCCGATTAGTAGACATTACTAACATTTAAGTTCATCACGAGTGGGCTACCATAACAATAAATGGACTACCATTTAGACGGTTTGGGCTCACAGGGCCCAAACCCAATAATTATTTATAGAATTGATAAGGATATCTCCTAATTATGGAGTGTATATCAAGTACCCGCGATACGCGGGTATCACCGAAGAGTAAAGAGCACGAAACCTTATCGGTTACGTGTGTATAAATAGGGCATCATAGCTCTCGTCCAAGGTACGACTGACAAACCCTAAAACTCTTCACAACCCTTAATTCGATTACTTACTCTCACGCCGGAGGATAATCAGGGGAAACAATCCCTCGATAAGCCTAACGGTGTTTGTTGCTTTCTTAGTGCGCAGGTCCCCAAGCATTATCATCTAATTGATACGAGAACAAGAACCCAAACAAGGAACGCCCAACTTTTGTATCAACAAGTGGCGCCATCCGTGGGACCCTACACTAAGAACTAGGATGACGAAACACAAAAACTCAAGCTAGCGGACTCTGCAGTTGGACAAGACACGCAGTGACCTTCCAAGGAGGAACTACCCAGATCTGACCTCTAGGCAAACCACTGTGACAACCAGTGCGCCTGGTCACCAAGAGTTGGAACCAACCCCAATTCTCCGAACAGTGGAGTTGCCCGCTACAACTACTCAGACCGCTACGGTGGTCCCAAACAATGAGAATCTCCAGCGCAATCTCTTCACTACTCCCCACCAGACGGCATCCGCTGTGGACAACACAGCGCCGGTAATTCGGCACGGGGTATTTAGCAGAACGCCGTCACCCGCAACCCGTTTACCTGGCTTAAAAAGATTTATATCAATACCCCAACCCGCATGCCAAACCCGCCAACCCCGCCCCAAACCCCGAACCCAACCGTTTCGCCGGTTTTGCGTTTCCCCGTCGGTTTCGGGGTTGCCTTTTGCCATCCCTACCACAGAGCTTGTGGCGAATTTTCGATAGTAGCAGCCAGCTTTTTCCGAAAATTTTTAGGTGGCTTCATTCAGATCACCTGTTCCATCATATGTTTTGACGTGACATGGCGAAGGCAGCCGCCTTTTCTTGGTTGGTCAGAATAGTCGCTTATTGCTCTTTGTGAATGCGTCGACCTTTTGGCGACGCCTAGGAAGGGATATGTCATCGTCCTCTTCCTCAGCGACGTCTTTCCCTGGATCTTTCCAGTGCCCCGGTCTCGCTTCCTCGTCTTGTCGAAGGCTGGTCTGCAGCGAAAGAATCGTTTCTTCTACGGCGCTTGCGCCGTTTTCCTCGGGAGTTCCGAAGCCTGAGAGCTTTCTTTAGGCGAGATTCGCCTACCCAATCTGTCATGAATTCTTTCTGTTCCCGATCTAGAAGAACCTTCGCTTGGGTGAGCGCCGTCGTCCCAATCTATCGTGCGGACTCTGCGACCCCCAACCTAGTGTGGACGGGTTAGGGGTCTCTCCACTGGTCTCCCGTGTTCCTTCCGCAGCTACTGGCTGGAGCTTGGGGATGGGCCGTGCCAAGTCGTTTAGCGGCGGAGCATCGGTACGCCTTCCCATGTTCTCGGCGCGTCTTCATAGCCGCGGGTGGGGTTTCCATTGAAGGTCAAAGTCGGAGCGTGTAGCGGTTCCTGACTAACCTTCTTCTTTTTCTCCCTTGCAGGAAGATTATCCAACGGGGGTTTTCAAAATTTCCGCTGATACGACACCCATTTTTTTAACGTCGCTTCCTGCAGTATCTATCCTTTCCAGGCGCAATTGATGTTTGCTTCTCAATTAATTCCTCCTTTCTCGGGTCAGCGCCCTGGCGGCAGGTGGAGAAACCTTTACATTCCGGTACAAAGCTAGATACCGAGTTCTAGTTCGAGGTAGAACCAACCTAACGTCGCCTAATTCCTTTTTCCGACACAAGGCTAGATGTCGAGTTCTTTACCAAGGGTACAACCACTCCCGATAGTTCTTTTACAAGGGTACAACAACTCCCGAAACACTATGTATTTTGAGGCCTAAAATACTAACCGATCACTTGATACACAATACACATGAAGTATAAACTACCTAAGCTTATACATAAACAAGCTAACAAGTCTTGCAACTTTGTGTTGAAACTTGTAGCTTCTTGAATGACCTTGTGAACTCCTTTGCTACATAAGAGAATCACACAAGTCAAAAGTTCCTGGGTTAGATGAGAGTATATGTGAATAATATGGCCTAAAGTGATGAGAGATTTCTTGCAAGTTGACTTGTATTTATACTCAACAAAAGTTAGACCTGGCGGATATGGCGAAACCCTCACAAGGGTTCCGCCCGTGTTACTCCAGGGTTCCGCCAGGTCTGTCAAGTTCAACCTTGCACACAAAGTAAAATCTCTCCAAGCAAGTAATGTCACATCACATAATGTCATGCATTGACTCAAGGAAGAGTACTTCCAAAGTAGTGTAAGTACCAAAGCTAGTCAAACACACAAACAAACTTATGAGTGTATATTGATGATGCATGAACTTATTACTAACATGATGTGACACAACATATTCAAAGCTTGCAAGACTCTTTACAAACAATGTCACATCAATCCTAAATGCTAGCAAAACATAACTCAAG
>LBNU01010357.1:0-22785 GCA_014162995.1 Artemisia annua
ATTTACAGCAAGCATTCAGGTGAGGCTATGAATGAAGTGTCGAAATTCTACAAGGCTTCCTCATGTGTCAAAGTGATTACTCTTTTGGAGAATCAGTGATACAAGCTTTATGCTAAATTGCAAGTATTATGTAATCATGTTTAAGGTGACTGGATTTCTTCGTCTGTTCTAGGTGGTTTTTGGATCTGGATTTTGCATTACCCATCTTCATGTTACCTACAGTTTCATGATACTTTCTTCTCTTTTAAACTAATTTTAAGGTTGGTCTGTTTTGTTGATTATCTATAGAGGCTGTGAAATGGGTGGGTTGAGTAACGGGTCAAAACTTCACAATGGTAATTGCTTGGTACGCGTAGGATTTGGTTGACCCATAACACCTTTATGTCTAAAGTTTACTATTTTTAATACACGATTAGTGTGTCAAGCATAATTACCATTATTTTTATATCTCAAATAGTGTTTTACTTGCTAAAATGATTTATGAGGTTTTATGTACTAAAAATGTACATTGGTATCTTCTTTTAAAAAATTTTCGGTTCGGATCATCATTGAATAAGGTGGAGCTGGGTGGCCGGAGCTAGGATATTCGGATCCCTCAACTGAACGTCAAGTGTGAGAGAGAGTCCACAGTAGCGGGTTTTATCAAAACCCACGTTTTCCTGTTTGGGTCGGGGCGGAGAGAAAATGGGCTAAGGAAGCCCAAGGAATAGATATATAGTATAATATACACTGAAAATACTAGATTAATCACATTTTGAAAGTAGAAATTGAAGGAAACCTACGCGCTTTTATTTCTGTATCAACATGTGCACACAACCTGTTTGATAAAATGTTTGTGTAGTGATTTTGGTTAAAAACACTAAAACATGAAGAAATCCAACATCGAAAACGGCGTTGATCGGATCAGTGATCAGTTACCAGATCCTATTCTACACTCGATTCTTGCACGTCTTGAGTCAACCGAAGAAGTAGTCCGAAACAGCATTTTATCGACACGATGGAAGTATTTGTGGACTTCAATTCCATCTATAAATCTTATGAGCGGACCAAAACCCTTTGGTGAGAATAGATTCAAAGAGTTTGTGTATTGGGTTTTAGCAAACAGAACACAAGATTTGGATAGTTTTAGTTTACGTTGTTCAAATCATTATGATATGCAGACTATAGGGCGTTGGATTCATCTCGTTGTTATGCGAAAAGTTAAAAAACTTCAGTTGTTGTTATGCCGTAGGGACAATGATGAGGCCATTGTTTTGCCGCATTGTTTGGTAGATTGTGATACATTGGAGGAGTTGGTGCTGGCTGTGTATCTAGATTCTTTGAATATGAAAAGTTTCACGGGGTCTAAGACGCTTAAGGTTCTCAGATTGCATAATGTTGAGTTGTTAGACAATGATTTAGTACAACAATTTCTCGCAAACTGTCCATTGCTCGAGGATTTGTCTTTTATTGACTGCTTAACATACAACCTTGATTCTCTGGTTATTTCGTGTCCTAATCTTAAGACATTGAGAATTTATAACAAGGGATTGGATTATGATTCTGTTATAAAACGTAAGAAATATGAAGAAGAAAAATTATGTGAAAGGCTGACGCTTATATGCCCAAAACTTGTGTCTTTGTGGTATGAAGGTCATATGGCTAATCATTTTGCGTTTGACGTAAAATCCTTGAAGAAAGCTATGATTGAACTTGTAGATGTGGACGAGAAGGCTGAAGATGATGATAATTTTGGTGTCACCGTATGCGAGTTGCTTGCTCAAGTTTCTCATGTGGAATCGCTGTGGATTACCTATTTTTTCGTTCAGGTAGATTCTTATTCTACAGTATTTGTTTTGATCTTTCAAATTACATGAGAATTGTTGCTTTCTTATTCAATCATTGTTTATGCCCGTTTTAAATTAAGCATGCCTGACCAAAATAGTTATGTTCTAATTATGCTTTAAGTCATGTTATGTTGTGCTTACTACTTATTGGTTTACCATGAATCATTAAATCAGTGGCGGGACCTATACATAGGTCAGAACGTTCAACCGAACCCACTGAAACATAATATTGTCACCGTATATACTCCCTCACTTTTAGTGGGATTGCTATCTTAAACCCACAATTCTGAATAAAGAGTATGTAAATTCGAGATCGATTAAGAGAGACATAAGTTATGCTTTGCGGATTGAGCCAGTTTCATATAAGTTGATTAACCCTTATAGAATAGAATACAATCCGAAACCATTGATGTCGTGTTTTATTAGTATAAATGTAAGTATGTAACTATATAAGTATGCATGTGTGCACATGATTTTAGTCGTTGTTCTTTGTATTTGGGTACTTGTTTTGGCTCGTGTAAGTGGGTTTAGTGGTCCTATGGCTTATTATATAGTTAGGTGTGATTGTCCTAGATGGCTTAGTATCGACATGAACTACCAAAACTCTGAATGCAGTATTACTGTATTTCATGTGTGTTTGTAAACAAAGAAAAAATCTGAACCCAGTGAGAGCATTTCCTACATCCACCCCTGATCATTATTCTAATACTTTGCTTGCTCGTTTTGTCATAGTCAATTTCATTCATATGTGAGTGCTGTAAATGTAATCGTCCGAAAGAAGGTTTCCCTGAATCCTTTCCAAATCTGAAGAAATTGGAGATAGTAACTGATTGCTTCTTAATGGATGTACTCATCCGCATTCTTAAATGTTCTCCGAATCTTGAGTTTCTTCATTTGATCATCACTGAGGTAGTATTTCTCATCTCGGATTGCAAATTATTTTGTAGCATATTCTTGAAATTTCACGGACCACTTTTGTAATTTTTTTAACTCTATAAATACGCATATAATAGGATACACAAGTTTATCTGAATGAAAGAAACTTGTGTACCCAAAGTATACAACATCTGACATAAGCTTTAGATATAAACCGCTTGCGCTGGAGATGAAAGGCAGTTAGGAAATTGGTTAAATTAGAACAACTACTAGTATAATTTTTGGATGTGCCTTATTGGCCCATGTTGGCTGGCCTATTATCTTCATTTTTTTTAATTGGCTACATGTTAGTCGTTTGACTAGAGGTGGAAATTAACTTGATTTGGGTTATGAATTGTATGTAATGGGTCAATTTTGTAAAAGAAAAATAAAGCTCCTAAATCTTATTATCTCATAACACAGATTGTTACTGGAGTAATCTGAATCTGGTTATTGTAATTTTATTTTACAAAATCATCATCTGATAGAATTTCAGGTAAATTCTTTGGCCTGAACCCAACCAGACTCGTCGTCTAAACCTTTAAAAAAGAATTAACAGTTTTTACCCACCCATATTGCCACCATCTTACCCCTTTCTCTTTTGCTAAGTTTCTAGATTTAATCTCTTTTAACCCTTCATGAATAAGTCATGCTAGGATACACATCTGCAAGCTTCAACAACTTCATTTAGCATGAATAGATTAATATACGAAGATTTCCGTGAATTCCATAACATTATTTAAGGATTTAGATCAAGGTGAAAAAACTTATGATTTTGTTTGATGATCTAGTATGTTTCATCCGAACACCTTGAAACATTCGTTGAGAAGTTAGATGAAGTTGAAACAAGGACAATCCTGACTCGTCACCTGAAAAAGCTCGAGTTTTTTTAATTTTGTCGGAGAAAAGGAGACCCTAGCTATAGCACGATTCTTACTTGAGCATGGAACTGCATTGGAGGAACTAGTTTTCAGTTGGAATAACAAAGACAATTACAGATTTACAGCAAGCATTCAGGTGAGGCTATGAATGAAGTGTCGAAATTCTACAAGGCTTCCTCATGTGTCAAAGTGATTACTCTTTTGGAGAATCAGTGATACAAGCTTTATGCTAAACTGCAAGTATTATGTAATCATGTTTAAGGTGACTGGATTTCTTCGTCTGTTCTAGGTGGTTTTTGGATCTGGATTTTGCATTACCCATCTTCATGTTACCTACAGTTTCATGATACTTTCTTCTCTTTTAAACTAATTTTAAGGTTGGTCTGTTTTGTTGATTATCTATAGAGGCTGTGAAATGGGTGGGTTGAGTAACGGGTCAAAACTTCACAATGGTAATTGCTTGGTACGCGTAGGATTTGGTTGACCCATAACACCTTTATGTCTAAAGTTTACTATTTTTAATACACGATTAGTGTGTCAAGCATAATTACCATTATTTTTATATCTCAAATAGTGTTTTACTTGCTAAAATGATTTATGAGGTTTTATGTACTAAAAATGTACATTGGTATCTTCTTTTGACCCATTTCTTTTCTTGACCCATTTGTGAGGCTTTAACCCATTGATACATTTTTAATGCTATTTAAACTTTTGTTGCCCAAAATTGGTACTGGTGGCTAAATTGCTATTGTGCATATTTAGTTGGTTTTATCGGTTGCTAATTAAAACTGTTATATGTGCTAAATTAGCTATTCAAAACAAGAGTATACACATAGAGCTGACTAGTCTTAGCGCTTTCCTACTAACATGATTTTTTGTTATTTCGTTATTAGTATGATATCCGGTAATTGTAACAAACTCACACAAAGTTTTTTAATTAGGAAAAACCTCATTATACAAAAAATATATTTTTACATGTCAAGAGTGTGGATCCAAACTTTTATTTTTTACACCTGGAGATGAAAGTTGTAGCATATTTGCAAATTGCAATTATGGCCACTGGGCTTTTAACCCAAATTAGATATTTTAGCCCGGACTTATATTCATGCAGGTTTAAGGAATAAGTCCTTTAACGTTAGCCCCACTACTTGAGCCCACACTAATAATCTTATTTGAATATTGAATACTCATGTGCGACTGTGCGTAATGGAATTTGTATGGGGCATTTATGTCATGCTTAGTCAAGTTTAAATTGTTTCTAGTGTTTTCCAGTGATAAAGATGGTCAAATGTGTTATAGAGTGTCAAATACACTTTAGAAATTTAAAATATTCAAATCTATTCATTTATAATTATTCGTGATATTCCTTTGGACTAGAATAAAAACCAAGGAAATTTTAAACATGATTTTTTAGCCCACAACCTGATTTTGGCGATATTTTCATTAAATAAAACTAGACGTGTGCCTGTGGGTAACAAAGAGATATTATAGTGACAAATAGTTATACTTGAGATGTCTTTTTTATTTGAGTAAAAGGTAATTACCATGTTTTTTTTGAACAAAGGTAATTACCATGTGAAATATATTAAAAATGCAACCAAGTGTTTATAGAATAAGAGTCGTAAGAAAGTCTTATGACCATATTTGAAAGTTAGGGCCCGTTTGGTTTGTTGGTGGGTTTAAGATTTGGATTTAGATTTAGATTTAAATTTGGATTAGGATTTGGATTTGGTTTTGATGAAAGAGAGAAAAAATAATTTTATATATCAAAATATTTAAAAATAAAATTAATATGAGTTTAGATATATTATTTTTAAATTTTGTAAAAGTTGAAAAATGATATAATGAATTATAATTGGCTACAAGACTTACTGGCCCCACATAATTAACTTTCCATGTCAGGAAACCAAAGAAAATGTCAGAAAAGTGTAGGATCTTGGTGCCTTTTGTCAAAACCTTTCCATGAGGGTTTCAAATATTGTTACGTAACCCACAACTCGAACCAAACAGTTTATATAACCCAAATCCAATCCAAATAGTGTGACACCTCCTAACCAAACGCCACCTTACACTATCACAAAACAACCAGAAACCTAGAATCACATAGATCAATACATCAAGCCATATCACTCTTCCTAATCGTCTTCACGTAATCTTCCTTTTGCGAATTCTTAACTTCTTTTTGAAAAAAACGATTATTCCTTTCTTGCCATATAAAATACACCAAATCTCAACATAAGAGTTTTGCAACCAAAACTCTTTAGTAATTGTCCCATGTGCTAACGGGTTCACGACTTCTAAGATATCTTTGTATGAAATACCTCCTACAGGAAATTGAACAAGATTTAACACTTTCCTCCATACATGCGAAGAGATATCACATTTGAAAAACAAATGAAAGTAAGAGTCTTGGGTAGTGTTGCACAAAGGACATCGAATATATTCCATTCTTATATTAGGCATGAGCTCCCATGTCTTAAGTTTGTCTTGTGTTTTGAGTCTTACTTCCATAAGAAGCTATTCTAAAATAGCATGTTGAGGAATACATTGCGAGTACCAAACCATATTATATGAAACAAAATGAACACTTCTAGGTGTATAATATATTGTCACACCACACGAATTGAGAACTCATGTACCAATATATCATGATTATCATTAATTTCCACATGATCAATGAAATTCAACACCTCGTAATTTTGAACCTATTCATTAGGTCATCTCCACATGCCACAAAACACCAAATCTTTTACCTAATCATTTATGTTAAAATCGACTCGATGTATTTCCTGATGCGTGATGATCAATGCTAAAGGTTCAATATCCTTCCAAATATCTAACCAGGCAGACGTAATTTCACCATATCCCACCCTATGAAATATGAACCTTCGGACTACATCTCACATTTGCAAAAAATTCTCCATCCAAAACTTGAATCACACATAATAGGAATATCCCATAATTTTTAACCTTGTAAACGGTATGTACGAATCCACTTAACTCATAAAGTTTACTTATTACTTACAATATTACATATATGCTATGTAATCGTCTTCAGTCTTCGAATACCTAAACTAAGCTCATCCTTTGGAAGACAAACATCGTCCCATTTCACTTTTTCTTTACCCCATTTCATTTCCTCATGACACCTCANCCACTTTCATTTATTATCATTGGAAGAAGAATAAACATTGAAAACCAATAAACTTGCATGGAGGATAAGACAGGCAACATTAAAGACCAATAAACTTGCATGGATGATAAGACAGACAATATAAGTTGTACTCTTATCGCAAGAGATAAAAACTTGTTTTTCCAATCATCAATCTTGTGACTAACTTTTTCTGTTAGAACTTAACAATCTTTATGCATAAGCCATGATGTAATAAGAGGAACACCAAGATATCGAACCACGAGCTGACGTTCCTTAAACCGTAATAATGTTAAAATCGGAATTCGGATACTTGTAGGGACATTAGCAAAAAAAAAATAAATAAATAAATAAAAAATTGTAGTCTTATATAAATAGTGAAATTCTTCAATCCTTAGCTCAATTGAGTGCGGGTTCCCATATAAAGAAATTTGAGCTACTTCTAGATTCTCTCTCAAAATAACAACCTTTTATGTAGATTATTTTTTTTGGGTAAAGGGTAATCCACCCGGTAAAATATATTACTCCAAAAAAAAAACGTTTAAGCACAAATATGTAGATTCTTATCCTTCCACGTTAACTTCCTTTGTGGATTTTTCACCCGTCTCATCTTTTTAACCACACGAAACATCTTATGACCATCCACTTCTATCATCCGACCCTCATTAACAATATCATCTAAATCTTTTATTTTTAATTAGCTATATAATTACTAAATTGAATAGGTTTCGGTTTAGCTTTCACCACCCGAGGAATCTTAAGAATTGCACGACAATGATATGAAATACAATATGGTTTAGAAATCGCATAGAAATTAGAGAATAAACTTACAAAAGCATCATTTGCCATGACATTGTCTATCTTCTTTAAAATAACAGTATCCACATTAGGTCTTTGATTCCATGTAAAACACATTCTAGTTTGATTGACTGACATCCATAACCTTACTCGTATCTACACATTCTTTAAATTCACGCATAGCAATTGTTTCACTAGACGAGCCAATGGAACTATCCTCGGTGCACAAAGATGAATTACAACATACCAGTTCCAACAACTTTATTGTAAACTGATCTTGACAAGTCTTTATCATCATCTAAAATGACAACTACAACATACCAGTTCCAGTTTAACAAATTAGGATTGACATATGAATCAGGATTGAGAGCTGGATTAGGACGAGTCTGCAGAAAAAGAAGAAAAAAGGAAATATTGAGTAATTTTAGAAATAACATTATGAGACACTAACTGAGTCAAGCCATAAGGGTATAATAGTAATTCAACATTTTTCGTTTTTGGTGTTTTTAAGCAAACATATTTTTCTTTATAGGTAGTGGATATAAGATCATCGTATAATAGTACTTCTTGTGTACAACTTTTATTGTCCTAAAAAAAATTTTTTTAAAAATTATGATGGG
Organism: Artemisia annua; assembly: GCA_014162995.1. Classification (NCBI taxonomy): domain Eukaryota; kingdom Viridiplantae; phylum Streptophyta; class Magnoliopsida; order Asterales; family Asteraceae; genus Artemisia; species Artemisia annua. The sequence goes on from LBNU01010357.1 coordinate 8,192, forward strand.
TGTGTTTAATGCAATGTTAAGGAAATGAAATACCTCTTTTACCTTTTTATTCGAAACTAGTTTGACTTTTCAATCAAAAGTTTCAAGAGTATAATTATATATAATTACTTGAGGTATAATAGAAAAAACATTTATTTGTAACTATTATTTGAATATAACTACAGAGGGTAAGTTAAAATAAAAAGACAAATATTCGTATATTAGGTAAAAGATTTTTTTTTTCGTAATTCGAGAAAAAAACTAAAAAATCGCACAATATTAGGTAAGTTGGTGCATAAAAATTTTATGAAAGATGTTTTTCTAATTTTAAGTTTCTTTACGTTTTTTAAAATGTACAAAAAACGAATTTTGATGAGCAAAAAATTTTGATACACAAAATATTTAAGTTGTTTGAATTTGATGAGCAATGTTATTTTGATGCAAAAAGTCAAAAAAAGTTGGGTATAAAAATGAAATTTTGATCGACAAGAAAGTGATTTAATGAACAAATGTATTTTTTCATAATATTTTTTCGAAAAAAGTATCCACTTTTAGAAAAACTTTCTTTAAAACTACTTTATACACTAACATACCGGATCTTGTGGAATTTTTTTGCGATTTTTCGAGAAATTTTTTAGATTAAAAAAAGATAATAATAAAAAAAATAAACTAAAATAAACTTTACCTAATGTACGAATATGTGTTTTTTTTATTTGATCTTTATCATAACTATACATTTTTTTTTTTTTTTTTGAACGGCATAACTATACATCTTTTATATAATAAAACAAAACCCCTAGTGGGTACTTTGAAAAAGAATATTTCCTTATTAGGTAATATTTTAATTATTATTTTTTAATTTAAAATTTTAAAATTTTATTTTGTTGATAAACTACACAAGTAGAAGATAAGTATAAAAAATATAGATAAGATGCAACTAACAACAAAATTAAAATTTTTAAATGATTATCTTTAATAATAAACAAATATAATTAAAAATCATAAATCAAAAAAAACAAAAATTAAATTATTTGTTTTTTAAGAAATAAAAATATAATTCAAAAAAAAAAAAAAAGATTAGAAAAAAACCCGCGCGTGCGCGGGCATTATAACTAGTATGTTTAATAAAGATAAATTTGATAAAGGAAAATAGTAGTATAATTATTTCATACTTGAGATATGTTTAATAAAGATAAATTTGATTATCGATCGTATATCTAAAATGCTTGAAAATTAAACAAAACTAACATAAAACATAAGATGATCATGACTAAATCAGAGTTGGTTATCTCAACTCTTAGGATCAATAACGAGTCCAAAAAAAAAGTTGTTCTAGTCAATAAAGAAAATGGTTCGCTTTTTCAAATGATAGAAAACCGAAACTTCTAAAAAAAACATGTTATTTTTCTGAACAAAGTGTATCACACCTAACATGAATATTTTTTACTTCTAGCTTTTTCTGGTAGCCTAAATATCTTGCTTGTTAAGACAGATAAAGTTAACTTTTAAACTTAAAAGACTTGAATTATCAAAAGGATGCCTTCCTGCTACTTACAACAAGTAAATAAAGGTAAAAAAGACAGAAAAACACATGCTACACACAAATGTAGAATCTGAAAGTGGCAAATAGACATATTATGATTCTATTCACATTATTTCTTAGGAATGATTTCATTTAACATATTGTCTCTCAGAAATGATTAATACCAATAATTCACGATAATGATATAGCTGACTGGTCAACTGGTCAATGTGGTTTTTAGAGAAATAGATCCTGAGTTCAATCTCAACTTCTAGCTAAAGGGCTAAAGATGACTCAAACAAGTGATCATTGCCTGAAGCTTAGGTTTGAGTTAGGGTCAGTCGGCATTCAAAAGAGATGCACAAAGTTTACCATCAATTTAAACGTTTTGAAGAATATGAAATTGCAAATAGACTAATTATAACCCTATCCACATCTTTTCTCAGGAATGTTTTTGTTTAACATAATGTCCCTCAAAAATGACTAGCTAGCTAGTCACTAGTGTGAGCAGTTCATGATAATGACAGATTCAGCCAGAATAAGCAAACTACATTATATAAACGAATTTTGCCGTTTACCCTGTAAATGAATCCAAACTACAAAACTAAAATCTCATCTCTTACTAGAACAAAATTTACTGTAGTATGTAAGTGCATGAGTGCAAATAGGAAAATAAAGAAAGGTGGTCATGACATGTTCTTCTATGCCTAAGTTATTGCCTACTCTTAGATATTTAACATAAGCTTCACTTTACCACACCCCTAAGATTTATTCAACGGTCAAAATTATCTCTAGATATTCTTTGGTTCTTATATAAATACCATGCAAACCCCAAATCTTACAAACAAAAGTAACTCACAAGCACTGCTAGAGAACAAATGGGTGGAAAAAAATCTCAAAAGAAATCCTACTTTTCGTTCTTCTCTATCTTCAGGTTCAAGAAGACTCGAAGAGGTAGCGATGAGTATTGGGATGACTCGGTGAAGGCTTATAAAGTGTATCCTAGTGATCAAGATAGAGAGGGACGATGGGCTGATCCTCGTATTGACAGAAAAGCTTCGGATTATATTCATGATAGGACAAACAAATGGAACAGTGTTGAGGTATTAAGCTGATGATTGATTCATGGTCGTCGTTAGAAAAAAATTGATTGAAGCTATTTAATTTCTACATTCGTTATGTAATATCCTAGTGTGTGAATTGCAGATATATCATAAATAAAATAGTTTGTCTGTTCATTTTTTTGGTCGTAACGAATCATCTCTTGTTTATAATTCTCCTCCTCCATGCATTATACTCCCTCCGTCCCAAATTTATTGTCTACTATTGACTTTTTTAGTCTTTCTTTTTAACTTTGACCTTAAATATTTTTGTGGGTGTTATATTATATTTGATGCAAAATATATAAATTGATTGTGTTTTAAGTGTACTTTTAAATTGTATAATTTTTCCATTAAGTATTATATAATACGAAAAGTATATTTATGGTCAAAGTTTAACCAGTTTGACTTTGAAAATTCAAACCGGACAATAATTTTGGGACGGAGGGAGTATATAGCTTTCTAGAATGATATAACCATATATATAGCACCCATACTAACTGATGTAAACACTTCAAAATCGCATGATTATTCTGGTCGTCACAGATTCAATTTACACAAACGTTAGCAGGAAAAGTGTGTGCGTGCGTGTATTTTTATTATTTATTTATTTATTTATTTATTTATTTATTTATTTTTAATAATTTCACTAAGAATTCTGTTTGCAACACTTCAAAATTGTAGAAACATGCACGATTGTACTATAGTGTGGCTGGATTACTGTTCACTAGAACCATCTTTTTGTTTTGATTAATTAAAGAGGTGACACAAGTTGTCCACGAAGGATAGTTTTTAGGTCAAAGTCCGATAACAAGGACTACTGTGAGTATTTTCCATCACAATGATCTCTACAGATATGTTACAAATCCAGTGTACATCTATTGATCATTTGCCTAAGTTTGGCTTGGAAAGCTAGATAGCGTGCATTTGCATTTTCCGTTAATCGAACCATCTGTAACTGTAACTTACACGAACTACAAATCTCCGAAAAACATTTCACCTTTTAATTCGCCAAGCTCCCACGATTCAATATATTACATTGGAGTTCATCAAATTTTCAAGGAAACTTACTAATGATCATTTTAAGTTTAAGATGACTTGATAACTACATGTATGGATGGAAATGTAGCTTTGATGATGAGCATTAATGCATTGTACACTAAACTTCGATACGTTCAAATCATTATACTACTAAATTTCAAATAATTAAGCCAGCAGATCTACAAATACTGTAATATAGTTTGATTTATTTTGTGTATGGTTTGTCTTCATGCTTATTTTTTAGTTGAGGGCCGGGATGATTCTTATAAATTTTGCATATTAATTCATTACGTAGCACTAATTATTCAAACCTTTTTCAGTAATTCATTAATAATTATAATATTCCAAGTTAATATAGTAAATGGTTTTTCTGCAAAGAGTTGTTATTGATCAAACTATATCTCTTTCCAGGTGTCAAATTAGGGGGAAAATGCCCATCTTGATGACATATTACTAGTTGTTAAGTTAAACAATCGGCACTTAAGGGGGTGTTTATTTAGGCTTATTTTTTGGTTTCTAAACTTATTTGGCGTTCTTACTTATATATTTCACATAAATCCATTTTTTCCGACCCTGAATTAGGAATGTTAAACTTACTCATGGTATTTATTCGTTCGTCGCCCATTGAATTACAAAAATGATTATATATTGATGCCAGTGGTTTAGAACTCGAATATGATTTCCTAGTTATTTATTAAGAATTTGTTGATGCACCATGCCTGCAGGCAAGTGGAATTTACAATGGGAAATATTTAATCATATGCATATGGTAAGATGGTGGCATCCAAGAAAGAGCTTGTGCAATGCTCATTACTTTTGTTACACCAAACACACTTTTCCTTAATGTTTGATTCAAACGAACACTATATCCCTTTTTCGATCTCTACTCTCCGTAGACGAACTTTGTACTGCCAAAATTATGTTGGCTATAAAGGGAAGATTCTCTTGTTATTTTAATTTATTTTTCATGTCCACTAATGTTTGCATCTTTGAAAGCTAAATAACAAACCACAATGACTGATTAGTAACAAAAGAGAACAAGACAAGATGAAAAAGAACAAGATCCAGATTTTTACTGTTGAAGTGGAAGTTGTGAAGTGTTTAATAATTATGCTTTGATTGATAGAGTTTAGATGATCTTTTGGCCACAAGTTGGATGTAAAGAACAAAATAATCGGATCTTACAACAGTGGCCCAAGTGGGATTGACCTATATACATTGAAGCATTCTTCGAAAATCATTGGGTAATAAATAAGGTTGGATTCGCAAANGTAAACTTACTCATGGTATTTATTCGTTCGTCGCCCATTGAATTACAAAAATGATTATATATTGATGCCAGTGGTTTAGAACTCGAATATGATTTCCTAGTTATTTATTAAGAATTTGTTGATGCACCATGCCTGCAGGCAAGTGGAATTTACAATGGGAAATATTTAATCATATGCATATGGTAAGATGGTGGCATCCAAGAAAGAGCTTGTGCAATGCTCATTACTTTTGTTACACCAAACACACTTTTCCTTAATGTTTGATTCAAACGAACACTATATCCCTTTTTCGATCTCTACTCTCCGTAGACGAACTTTGTACTGCCAAAATTATGTTGGCTATAAAGGGAAGATTCTCTTGTTATTTTAATTTATTTTTCATGTCCACTAATGTTTGCATCTTTGAAAGCTAAATAACAAACCACAATGACTGATTAGTAACAAAAGAGAACAAGACAAGATGAAAAAGAACAAGATCCAGATTTTTACTGTTGAAGTGGAAGTTGTGAAGTGTTTAATAATTATGCTTTGATTGATAGAGTTTAGATGATCTTTTGGCCACAAGTTGGATGTAAAGAACAAAATAATCGGATCTTACAACAGTGGCCAAAGTGGGATTGACCTATATACATTGAAGCATTCTTCGTAAATCATTGGGTAATAAATAAGGTTGGATTCGCAAAGCAAGCCCAGCACGAACTAGTGTTTGTGTCTTTCGCGTCGATGAATTAAAATGTGACCGTCTAATTTGATTTCTACATAATTGGTTCAACATCTTTAGACCCTTAAATCAAATCACTTTAGAAGTCCTTTTTTCATATATTCTACAATGTGAGCTGTTCTGAACATTGTTTTGATTTTAGCCCTCTAGATCATTTCACCCTTCTCATACTACTATCTTGTTTTTTGTTTTTTTCTGCAGCATCTACTGCTTTATATGTTTAAATTTCTTCTTCTTTTACAGGCTGTGGATTGTTATATTCAAGTTGAAAGCTTTAAGTCATTACAATTAGCTTTAACTTCACTTTATTCTTACTCCTTGAACGAGGAAAAAAGCATGCTTTTTTTCTATAAGTGGAAAGTAATAATATGCATGGGACATTCTTTACAGCGGAACGGACCAAAGAGGCATATAACAACTGTGAATCAATAAACTTGATTAGATACAGTAATCAAAATAGAGTTGCATAATAATCGTGTGGGACACCTCAGTACCATAAAAAAGTATCATTGAAAACTCGTTATTTTGATGATGCGGGTGGGGGACTAAAAACATTGAACCTACAGTACGTCGACAAAGAGGAAGGTTGGTCCTGGCGGTGAATTAAGCTAATATAATGACTAGTGAAGAATTTATAGCTTAAATAGAAGTCTTAAAGCATTTAAGCTTTTCTATTAATAGAAGTCTTTAAAAAAATTAAGTTTACACAATTTCTATTTGTATACCTTATTTTGAAAATTTGTAACATATAATAATTTAATGCAATTAATTGAATTTATACAATAAACATCATATTGTAATTAAATATAATTTATAGTTATGTAATTAAATATAACTTATATTATGACTTCTAAAACTTATAGTTTTTTTATTATTCCCTCCATAACCTACCAAACCACCTCTTGAAATTTCCATCAAATTAATCAACAATAAATAAATAAATAAACAAATAAATCGGTTTTTTATGAAAATATGTTTACAAGAATTTATTAATGCTAAATGATGCAAATATGTAAAGTGTACAGTGTTAATTATGTTATTTAAATAAACATACTTATTATTAATTTTAATCTTTATCTTTAAGCATTTAGGATTTTCAATTAATAGAAGTCTTAAAGAAATTAAGTTTACACACTTTCGATTTGTATACTTTAGTTTTGAAATTTTGTTACATATAATAATTAAATGCAATTAATTGAATTTACTCATGACAGTTAACATCATATTGTTATAAAATATAACTTATAATTGTGTAATTAAACTTTAGCTTATATTATGACTTCTTAAACTTATAACTTTTTGTTATTTAATTTCCTCCATAACCAATCACGACACCCCCTGAAATTTCAACCAAATTCATCCACAAAAATAAAACTGAAAATTGTTTTCAAAAATAAAATATCATATTTTGTGATTAGGAAGTGTAACTTTTTTTTGACGTATAAAATCTTAATTAATTTTATATGGCTGTTTATTAACTAATCACGAGTATAAGTTGTTACCAGCCACTTTTACATTCTATCTTCATAATATTACTCACTACCGACTCTATATTGCCACAAGTCTGCACAGGTATATAATATGAAATATTTCACCATTGCTTAAAGTTATGTTAACCATTGGTAAACATAATAAAAACCATTGTCAATAAATGTTTTAATTATAGGGTACCCGTCGCTGCAATGCAAGGGTGCCATGTTATAGTCTATGATAACTAAAGATTTTTGAAATTGGAAACAATTATATAATACTTGAAAAATGTGAGCAAATGCTCATTCCTAACAAAAGATGGTCACCAACAAGCACATTAACAGAAGTAAATCATGTTCTGAATTTCTTTTTAAGTCAAAGAAGCATATCAAAATCTTACTTGGCCGTGTAACTTCTAAATATAGTTAAATTTCCTAGGTCACGATACAGTAATGATTCATAACATTGAATATAACGTATAAAAGACCAAAATGTTACTGGCTATAGATAAAAGTTTGTACATGATACAAACTCGAAGTCTAGAATCTCTTGAATTTGAATGGTACCCAATTAAGTATGGAATCTCAGGTCTTGGCAATAATTTTTACTTAAAAGCTTACTAACATTAATTTGAAGCTGGAATTAAGAAATAATTTTTTGTTTAGTTTTTTATCTTAAATATCCAGCTCATAGGAGCCATATTAATTAGTACTCAGATATATCATGGGAAAATACAATGACCTTCAAAACAATCCAACAACAATCCTAGTAGCCAACAACAAAAGAGAGGTTGTCATACATGTTCTATGCCTAAGTTGTTACCTACTCATAGTCGCATTAAAAACTTTAAATCACTAATGCACCATGCATAAAACCGATTATATGGTCTAGATGGAGTATCAAGATTCTTGTTTGCCTTGATTCCATTCCTTCCATAACAAAGGTAGCATACCTCTATAAAATCCGTAGAAATCCTAACTCCTAGAAACCAAGAGACTCACTTGCAATAGCAGAAATAACTTAGAACCACAAGACTCTCAATCGTTCACTTGTGCTAATCAACAGAATGGGTGGACACAAATCCCAGAGGAAGTCTTCTTTTTCCTTCTTTGGCATCTTTAAGATTAAGAAGAGCCAAAGAGGAGGAGGGGGAGATACTTGGGAAGACTCAATGAAGGCTTATAAAGTGTATCCAAGTGATCAAGACAGAGCTGGCCATTGGGCTGATCCTCGTATCGACAGCAAAGCTACTATTTTCATTAACAATGTTACAAACCACTGGAACCATGTCGAGGCAGCGGGTAACTGATAGTTTTGTGGTTTTGAAGATAACGATATGAGGCAACCTACTTGTACATTCATTATTATATAGCATGCATGGAATTAAGTTACTATCTACTTAGCCAGTGTTTCAATCCCAACCATCAAATAAATTCTTTTAATTTATACTTTTATCTTGTTCATATACATCTTTGTTGTACAGTTTCTCTTGTCATTTTTCAAGAATTCATTGACTGATGGTTACCAAGATACAATTTAGTAGCATCTATATCTTTCTATCTATCTATTTTAGGATTCCAAATTACATATAACATTCAAATTCATCTATCTATTTTATATTGTATATCTTTCATCATAAGTCTTTACGCTAAGCATGTAGGCCAGTCTTAACATACTTGGCTTAAGTNAGATTAAGAAGAGCCAAAGAGGAGGAGGGGGAGATACTTGGGAAGACTCAATGAAGGCTTATAAAGTGTATCCAAGTGATCAAGACAGAGCTGGCCATTGGGCTGATCCTCGTATCGACAGCAAAGCTACTATTTTCATTAACAATGTTACAAACCACTGGAACCATGTCGAGGCAGCGGGTAACTGATAGTTTTGTGGTTTTGAAGATAACGATATGAGGCAACCTACTTGTACATTCATTATTATATAGCATGCATGGAATTAAGTTACTATCTACTTAGCCAGTGTTTCAATCCCAACCATCAAATAAATTCTTTTAATTTATACTTTTTATCTTGTTCATATACATCTTTGTTGTACAGTTTCTCTTGTCATTTTTCAAGAATTCATTGACTGATGGTTACCAAGATACAATTTAGTAGCATCTATATCTTTCTATCTATCTATTTTAGGATTCCAAATTACATATAACATTCAAATTCATCTATCTATTTTATATTGTATATCTTTCATCATAAGTCTTTACGCTAAGCATGTAGGCCAGTCTTAACATACTTGGCTTAAGTTTGTAGGCCAGTCTTAACGTACTCTGCTTAAGCTTGTAACGAGATGTCAGTAAAATTATCTGACATGAAACTCACACGTACACTGACTTGTCCGAGTTGAGACTTGAACCACCCACTATCATCTAGCTAGTTAATGCCATTAAAAACACCTCAAGCTGCTTAAATATAGCAAGAACATAAGTTCCTGATCAATCTTTATTGGTTGTTAGAGAAAATCGGAGAATTTTTTTTTACGGAGGTTTGTATCCGAGAGACTATATTCCGGTTTCACGTGCATACATAATTAATAATAATTGCATGTCATTAACAAAGCACTTTGTATGGTCTGCCTAATACCAATCTAAAAGTTCTTTTTGTTGTTTAATCACTTGATTAAACAATCAATTTCACAAAGAATAAAAGGCCATAGTTGAACTTTTAAAATTTGGATTTGATGTTCAAACTGAGAATAATTGATGGTTACTTTCTCGGATACGTTAAAAACGATTCTTATACTTGCCCTGTCATGTTCACTCTAGGTTAATTGCGCCTCCCTTTCTCCTTTTAGTTAATGGTGTAGCGCGAGGAGCTATTGCTCCGGGTCTTGTCCCATGGGGTTGGTTTCAGGATTAATTGGTTCATTGTAGTTAGCCGGTCATCATGAACAACGTCTTTCACATATTGTCTTTGAAGCGGGTCAGGCATGTACATAAGTGTGTCGGTGTTGCCGGATATCAACGTTATGCAAGAAGTTTTAGATATATCTTTTCTTAAAATAAAGATTACTACGTACTCCTTTTGGCACTGAATTTTTTCCGCTATTAACGACTAACTCAAGTGCCATTTAGCCTAACTATCGCTATCTTAAGTCGTCGAAACTTATTCAAAATAATCAAGGATATACAAATTCGAGACTTCGTGTACATATACCAATTATATTATAATGATAATTGATCATTATTCGATGGAAAGTCTTAATAACTTGAATAAGCTTCGCAGTATTCTCTAAGAAACTTTATGCACCAAAAACCAAACAACTTCCAGGAAGAGCTTGTGCACTACTCATATATTAATATTGTTGCTATATGTTCGATTCAAAACAACATTTATATCGCTTTTCGGTCTATACATGCTCTCCTAAGGCTACCTTTGTTAGATGTTGGCGTAAAAGCGAAGATTCTCGTGTTAAATATATTTTTTATGATGTCCACTAACGTTTGCATATTTGAAAGTTAAATAACAAACCACAAAGACTGATTAATAACCAAAGTGAACAAGAACAAGATCCACACTTCTAGTGTTGAATCAGAAGCTAGCTAGGAACTATATAAATCTGATGTTGCCCACTTGCCCGATTAAACAGTCTCAATAATCTGTTCGATGAGCAAACATAAAAGGTTACAATGTGAAACGTGTTATCAAAGTTATAGATTATTCATCATCCTTTTTAATGTTTTTTTTTTCGCAAGTATCATACTTCATATCATACTATCTTATAAATCATTTAGGTCTTCTAAAAAAAAAACTTAAAATTCAGCATTACAAGTTCTTAAGTTAAAAGTACAACTAATTAAAACACATTTTCTAACATTATATACAATTACAAGTTTTTAAGCTAGTAATACAACTAATTAAAACACAATTTCTAACATTAAATACAATCTTTAAATAGAAATACTTAAAATTCATCATTACAAGTTCTTAAATTAAAAGTATAACTTATTAAAACGGGTCCTACTAAATAAACCCAATATCCACTAACAAAACACTTTTTAACTATAAAATTAACATGTGAAAGTAAAGTCAATGTATTGGAACTATAAAAGGTGCATTAAACTCTGGAGAAATCATAATTAGGCATTTAGGCCTAATTAAATAGACTTAAATATAGGGTTAAAATCTTATTGGTTTATTTCTTAATGCATTTAAATACCAAGTTAAAATTTTATATTATTTCAAACATGCCCTTATTATAAATTTATAATTAAGCAATCTCATTTTTCTTTTATTTGAATCCTAGCTTGCATCAAGTCTTCACCCTCGTCACCCAATAATACAAACGCTGTTGAATTTTGCACTTAAGCAAATACTACATTTATTAACTTTATGTTTCTGTTAGTGTTGGTATGAGCAAGAGTCACACAAACATAAATAATTTTAACTGATATACTCTCCCACTTATGACATATATAATTTCAATTTAAATGAAAAATAAATGGCCTTTTTAATGTTTAAATTACATAGTTTTTAAGTATTTCATCCACTTGAAACGTCAATAGTATAGATTGGCGAGTTTAATATAGAATTAGAGAGTATTTATTTACACTAGCTATAATATCCACGCATAAGATTTTTCTAAATTTTTATAATAATGTATTTTATCTAGTTCAAATTAAACAGCTTATATATTTTTTGTTAATAATTAATTATATGAAAACATTAATGAAAAAGTAAAAACATTAATGATTAATATAATAATTAATATGTTAATAATTAGTCAAATTACACTAATGATTATATCATTATTAGTGTTCATTTAGTGGAAACAATGTGTATATTTAGCATGCCCCATTAAAACACATTTACTAACATTAAATACAATACAAAGCATTATTAATGTGGTCAAGATATTTAATATAATCAATTAATTAACTGGTCAATAAATACAATTAATGCAGTTATTAAAACACCTCTTACATAAGAAATACAAATTATTAAGTGTATTGTACAACTTACTTAAACACAATTCCTACATTAAATGTCACTAATACAAATAATAAAGCACATTATACAAATATTCAAGCCCGAACAGGCAACGGGCCAAATGGGCTCGAGTCTGAACGGGCACGGGTCAAATGGGCTCGAGCCCGAATGGGCACGGGCCAACGGGCTCGAGCCCGAACGGTTTATCACTTTTGCCTTTTAATGTCGTTAACATTTATTTTAAGGTACCCGCGCGTATATAATTCATCATAGTTATCAAAAAGGGTGAGTTTGGTCTTGTATATAATTCACCATTCGTAATTTGTTGGCTGATACAGTCCAATAACATATACATGGTTGTCAGGATCCCGATCCTGATCTTAGGATCTTACGATTTTATGATACTGCAAAGCAAAAATGATCCGGATCTTACATTGGATCTTTGAATGCTTAAGATCTTATAGGATCCCGATCTTGACCATAGGATCTTAAGATCTCATTCGATCCGATCCTACTTTTCTTGGATAACAAACTAGAAAACTGCAAATTTCTGGATTATTTTTTGTAGAATTTAAAAATAAACATGTTAATCGTATTAAACATTTCATAATCATAAGTTAGGACACCATTTTAATGGAACATTCATATAATTTTGTGTTTATGATATATAATAATTTGTAAATTTGCATAATATTACAAAAACTATTAAGAAAATGACATTATAGTAGGATTTTAAGATCCCGATCCGATCTTACGATCACAATCTTGCAAAGACGAAAACGATCATAGGTAGGATCCTGATCTTGAAAACCTTGACATATACTAATTAATGTACAATATGTCTTTAGCATGGCTGCATTAAAGTCTGATCATCTAGTTTGATACCATTTATAAGTCTCGTCGCATGAGGTTTACGCATGAATGCAATTTATTTTAAAATTTTATTTTAGTATACGGACATTTAAGAATTTGCCCGTGCTTATTATTTTGTAATTGTTATATAAGTACAACTAATAATTATGCACGTGTTTTTACGTAAACATTTTCATTATATATTAATATCGATTACTCCCTCCGTCTCATAAAATATGTCTACCTTACCATTCATGTTTGTCCTCAAAAAAAGTCCAATTTTTATTATGGACAATATTTATGACCGACCTTCCTATTTTGCAATTATAACCAAAAATTTCTTTAATTGTTCATTTCTAATTTCTATTAAAAATGTGAGGGTAAAAATAATTTTTTATCAATTAAAATTTGCATTAATACACGTATCATAATTTGCCAATTTTTTATTTGTGGACACTATTTTCAGGACAGTGGGAGTAATATTTGGTAAAGATTTTTTTTTATGAAAGATTTAGGTTTGTTTAACTGACATGGGTGTTGATGTTGATATTATTGTTTAAATTTAACTATTGATATTATGTTGTACGCACTATGCGGGTTTAATAGCACATAATGACCCTTACTAAAGTTAAAATATAAAGTTTTTTATAAATATTTTTCCGGATAACCATATATAAACTTGAATTATATGATTCGTTGTTATAAGTAAAATCGCACATTTTTTTTCATGTCACAGTAACCCGTGCTTACATTTGATATTTAAATTCCTGTTAATAATAATTTAGCCGTATTTAATTTTCAAACCCATGTACGCATGGGTTAAACTTATAAAAAGAAATAACATGAGTACTTATTGAACGCATATAGTTAAAAAAATAGATATATTTACTTAAAATCATAAAGAGAAATAACATTAGTTATTCGTAAATGTACAATCCCGTGTATTTATTTACCTACACATTCGTGCTTTTCTTTATATTTATAATCTCGTGCATATATATGTTTTATTTTTAAAACAACATATATGTTGTATTTTTAAAATATCTAATGGGTATATAATCTAATGGGGTATTTGTTTATTTGTTAAAGTTATTAAGAAACATGGTAAACTCATAAGTTTATGCTTAACTCCATATAACCATCAAAGTTTTATTAATTAACTATTAACCCATCATTTTTTAAGTTTTGTTTTCACAAATTTGACATCTATCTTTTTATGTTTTTTTTTCTCCATCAACTTTATCAAAGTTTGACCAATATTTTTTTAATTTTGACTTTCAGTAGGCCAACAAGAATGCTTAGTTTTGTCACGTGTCAAAATAGATCAACATGATTGGCCAATTTTCCTCTCAATAAGATTGTTTTAGTAAAATAATTCCGAAATAATATAATTCTTTTATTATATAAAGATTTCTATATATAATTGAACTCTCTTATACCCTTATATCATATCATATCACTTGTACATTCTTTTAGAAAATATTCTCATATATGAGCTGTCTTGAACATTTTAAGAGTTTTAGATCACCAAAATCCCCCGCCCCTTGAACGATTTCAACACTACTATATTTTTTGTGCAGCATCTACAGCTTTTTGTCTTTCGCTTTTTTCTTTGATTTCACATCATAAAGCTCTTGCAATTTCCTTAACACTGAAGGGTCGAGCGAGGTATAAATGAAGTAATAAAAGGGTGTTAAAGAA
>LBNU01010361.1:0-10292 GCA_014162995.1 Artemisia annua
TACACAAGACAAAGATATTCTAATACAATAGAATATTACAAAACATCTTTACTATAAATATAAAGACGTGTATACAAACTTATCATCAAGCAGCAGAGATAGTACAGCAGTATCCTTCCAGCAGTAGAGTTACAGCAGTAGAGTAGTCTGCCAGCAGTAGAGATACTTCAGAAGTAGAGTTAGCTTTAAACCCAACACCACGCCACCGCAAAAGACCCTCTATGGTCGCAAGTGTCGATCGCCGACTTGTTGGATAAAGATGGAGATACCCAACTTCCTAACCATGAGCCTGTTCGCAAAACTACCAAGGAGATCGTCCGAAGTCGAAATAGAGAGGTAAGCTGCTCGTGAATTGTTAGAAACCCTGATGATGTAAACCTCTTGAATCCTTGTTGTGAGACTTGTCGAAATCATGAATCCTTGTCGTATCGATCCTTTCAGATCCTTGCTAGAGTCAGATTGATAGCTCACAGATTTAAGCTGCCGTCGGAACTCAATTGTATTCCCGACCTTTCATATACGAAATTCGAAGAAACGACTTGCCAATGAGGCAGTTGTTATTCCTCTTGGAGAAATTCTGATCTCTTAACGTTCAAACCTTGTTGACCTATTGGAATCTTGAACTTTGGAATTAAACGACTTTCATAAAGTCGCATCCCTATCGACAAAGCTCGTCGAAACTTGCTAAAAGATCATAAACTCATGTATGAGACGTGAAGACAAATCCTCATGCGTATACGCTCATTCCTTCAGACCTTGACAGATAACTTGCGTTGAATCGTGAGGACACGATACTTTTTAAGGAGGTGAGGCTGTGACAACCCGCAAAATTTCTCCCTAGTTCTATTTGGAGAAAAGATTAATTATTTTGAGTTGGAATTATTTTCGAGAAACTAGACGTATTTATAGTCATTCTTATCGGAAATATTGTTTTGAACGCGTTGGTGTAATTCCCGTGTCATGAATCTATCGTTTACTAGTAGAAATGAGCCCCGAACCATGTTTCGTGAAAGATATAACAAATTTCAGAATTGGTCCCTGAGGGCGCGCTAGGGTTTGCTAGTAGTTCTCATCTCATCCACAACTCACCATATATATATATACCAACTTATAATAGAAACTAGGGTTAGATGTTTTCTTTCTCTTTCCCAGCCGACAACACAAACCCTCCTTCCTCTCTCTCATATTTCGGCCACGAATCCGGCCACTGAGCCACCACCGCCGGTCACCAACTCTCACCGCCACCACCACTTTACTCATCTCGATCTCCTGGTCATTTCTACATACCGCACGCGCTCCAAAACACCCATCCACCACCAATACGCGCTACCACTGCCGCGAGTTGAGTTGTGTTTGGAGCTGCTGCCGTTGTACTTTATTTTGACGCCACCATCAGGAGAAGATCAAGGGCCGTTTGTTTATTTGTTTGGTGGATTTGAGTTGTACTCGAAGAAGACGCCACCTGCATCTCTCTCGTCTCTCTCTTTCTTTCTTATTTTCTTTGGTAAGCCGAACCTAAAGCTTTCGTTGTTTTGATATTTTGATTATTGGAAACCGATTTTATTATGTTGTGTTATCGTTTTCGTGGATAAAAGCCGGATTAAAAATGGAGATAAATTGAAGTTATGGTGTTGTGGATTAAAATGAGTTTTACAAATTCTTGTGGATAATAAAATCTGCTTAAAAACGTTTTTGACAGATTCTTACGGGTTAAAACGTTTTGTTAATAAAGTCATGTGGTAAGAAACAGATTTATTGGGTGTTTGTTTGTTTTGAATCGAGTCGCGGAAGGGATTGAAATCAGTGTTGTTTATTTATCAGTTTTGGGTTTTCGATTTAGATGGAGGTGATGAGCTTATGAGTTTGAGATTTCTTGTTTGTTGTCGTGTTCGGTCTCGGCTCAACAAGATCCCGTATAGGCTGCGTTGTTAAAGCTCATTTTTCCCAGCTTGTTTCGTGAACCTATGTAGGGTCGTGTTTGTTTGTTTTGGCTAGTCCCGGGTTCGTCCCTGAAGGAGCTCAATTCGTGATTATTTTTGGTAAAATTGATATAAGTTATTTTTTTTGGTTTGTTGACATTTGGTACGAATGGATAAAGAACAACCAGGTGGTGCGTTTGTTTTTTTTAACAAGGTTGTGTGGAGTTGATAACTAGAATTGGAGTCTAAGTTTAGTGAGTTGGTATAAATATGGGTCAAGCCCATGAACTAGTTATAAGATGTGTGTTTTAGCTGTCAAAAATATAAACAACTTGTGTTTAGCATTTGAATATTTAACTAACGAGTTTTATTAGTTCTGACATTGTGTTTCGTGGTACGTTTTGGTTACTCGTGGATTGATACTTGGGATTATACTTACACTTGGTTGATATAAATATTTAATGGACAAATGAATATCAAGCGTTGACTTGGACAATATGGACTTATTGGACTAGTAACGAATACAATATATTAGACTCACGACGACTTTAATATATTCGATTCGTGACGGATATACAATAAGGAAATAACGTCTAATAACCAATGAATACTCTTTATTAAATTTTCTATTAAAATGTCGGGAAATATTGTGTTAGAAAATTGATTTAATTAAAGTCTTTCGAATTGGGCGCGTTCTATAATAAACGAGCCATGATGAAACTTTTGTAAAATCTTTTATATAATTAAATTATATTTAAGAAAACTCCTTTACTATAAACATCGTCGAATGACGAAATATGTTACTAAAGTTTGATTGTTTGAATTATAAATTCAAAACTAAATCTTTATAAAGTATCATGTTTTACACAAACTATTCGGGATTATGGGGTAAACACCGAAACTTACCTATTTTATATTACCTGGTTAATTGTCGTCGTAGTCTAGATTTTCTTTGAATAACCTGAGTTGTTAGTATTTCTTGATCTTGTCAATGTCGTTTTCCCTTTGGCGTGAGTTGTATGTTGATGTCTTTATCATCTTGGCGTGAGTTGTATATTGACGTCTTTTCATTTTGGCGTGAGTAGTATTTTGAGTCTATGTCTTCTTACCACACCACACGAAACATAAAGCTTTCTTACGAATCATTGATACTTAACTTTTTATAAAGTAATGATTTGAGTAATCCACGAAAACTATGACACATCGTCTTTTATAGACTTTATTATTGTACGAGCTATATTTTGATATAATCGTATGCGTATTAGGATGTACCCTCGTGTTCGTACTACTTGGTGCCGTCGTGCCCATCTTTTGGATATCGTTGTGATTAGCTCTAGATGCCAAGTTGTGTCGGTCGTGATCTTTGCATTGCTGTGGCTAAGGTGAGTTCATAGCCCCCTTTCTTTTAAACAAGTTTTCATAACTATTTTTGGGGGAGAATACATGCTCTTTTAACTAAACTCAATGATTGTTTATCTGATTACGTGAACGGTTTGATTAAGATTTGATTGATTAAGATTTGATTGATTGATTGATTTACCGATATACTTGATTTGGATATTCGAATGCGTTATGTGTTTACCTGGTTTATATATGAGAGCTTCCTAGCTCAAACCATTTTTCTTGGACCTGCTACTACTTGGTTTTGCTACATGTGTTGGCTGGATAAGGTTAGAAGGAAGTAGAGGTGACCTAGAGCTAGGGCGCTTTGACCCTAGTTTGGAATAGACTCTGCTGCGGCCTAGATCCGGGGCAGTAACGGGTGGTTCCTTGCTATGACCTGGCTAGTGACCGTTGAGAGGCCTGCTCACTATGACCCTTCATCTTTCCTAAGATGATAAACGATTGATTGAGATTGAGATTGAGATTGAGATTGAGATTGAGATTGGGATTGTGATGTCTATACCTGCCACTAGTCACACATAGCACTTAAACTCTTCAGGCTCACAACTGTTTTTATAACTTAAACTCTATGGACTCACCAGCGTAAGCTGACCTTTAGCATGTATTCTCAGGTTTAAGGCGATAGCTCACTATTTGAAGGCGCTTGGCAAGGGGCATGGTCATAGGCGACTCTGATGAACATTTGGGACAAATATAAATATTTTATGGGCCTATTGCCGCACTATTTTCAAAGCATGTAAACTATTTGCTTTTACATAACAACTTTATTCCATTTAAATGAAATAAAAACCATTCTTTGTTCCTTGTATTGTGATACCGATTTTGTAGCACCCCATTGCATGTATGCTTCCGCTAGACCCGAATTTTGGGGGTGTTACATATTGGTATCAGAGCCTAGGTTATAGATAACTGGGTAATTTTTAAAACCTAGACTATAACCATTTTTGTGAAAACTAAACCCTATGACCGCTACGTACCTGCCTGCCAAGCCGATGCCTCACATAAGATTTTATTTGAGGATGTAGTTGATTAGATAACTGAGAATACATTGGATAAGATATTGAATGGTATACTTGATGATAAGTTTGATGAGATATTTTGATGGTATATGTGATGAAATGTTTATGATATAATTGACGATTTTGGGATATAATCATTTTAGTGTGTGCCTTACTTTTGGATATTTCATATCCGCCTATTTTAGCTATTCACCATGAGCATTTCCATATGCTTATGCAAGTTCTGCATCTATCACTGAGTTACGCTATTTCCTTGCGTAATCTCATTACCTAATGTTGATTTTGCACACTAGTCATAGTATTGGGAATGATTTTGGGATATAACGGACATATTACTAGCGTAACTAGGCTGAGTGTTTCAAAATTCATTGAACCTCGGGTGAATGTAGCCTGATCACCTACATTCAACCAGAGACAGTTGGACATAGCCTGATCACCTATGTCCGGCTCAGAGGTGAATTTTGCGATACTGAGGGTAGTTATAACAGCATCATGTTCGGGTTAGAGTTGCCTTTAGGAATGATAAGTTTGCGTGCACACACAAGCACTGAACATAACACCTAAGCCTGCACTCACACACGACAAACTGGCATCACAACACCGCATGAATCGTATTGCTTCTGAAACCACTAAACGCCTTCGTTTATGTGGAATTCCTGTTTGTCGCAATCGGGCGTAGTTCGCATTGGGTCAGGCTAGACCCGATTGACATCATTTGAATCCGAGTTGCTTATCGTCATAAGCCTCGTCGATTTTATTGGAATTATTGGATTTGGTTTAGACTATCGTTTGGATTCGATTTTGGTTATGTTTGGATTTGATTCGGTTATGTTTGGATTTGATTTTGGTTATGTTTGGATTTGATTTCGGGCTTCGTTTTGTTTTGATTTCCGGTTACGTCTTGAGTTGACTTTTGGCTATTTTGGATTTGGTTTTAACCATTTCAAATTTGACTTCGGCTACGTTTGAATNATAAGCCTCGTCGATTTTATTGGAATTATTGGATTTGGTTTAGACTATCGTTTGGATTCGATTTTGGTTATGTTTGGATTTGATTCGGTTATGTTTGGATTTGATTTTGGTTATGTTTGGATTTGATTTCGGGCTTCGTTTTGTTTTGATTTCCGGTTACGTCTTGAGTTGACTTTTGGCTATTTTGGATTTGGTTTTAACCATTTCAAATTTGACTTCGGCTACGTTTGAATTTAATTCCGACTATGTTGGATTTGATTTTGGATACGTTTGGATTTAATTTTCGGTTTCGCTTTGATGTGATTTCCGACTATGTCTTGATTTGACTCTCGGATATTTATAGAATTGATCTCGACTATTTTGGATTGGATTTTGACTATTTCTTTATAATTTTGGACCTCGTTTCAAATTTGGATTTGGCATTTAGCCTCGTTTCATTTGGCGATCTAGTCACAGCCGCCTCTACCTCAAGCCTTGTGCTCTATTGATGCGTTTTTTTTAACCAATGATGTTCATTATCTTAATCGATGCTATTCATTTTCTTAATCGAGGATGTTCATTTTCTCAATCGATGCTATTCAATCAATGTTGTTTTAGTGACGATGTTCAAGCGAGGTTGTACTTTCCACCTCCAACCTAAATATCGTGTTAAGTCAACCGACTCCAATCGATTGCTAATAGCAATCAACATTCTCTTACAGAGTTGTATTCTGAACTTGTTAAATCCCTTAATCAGCAAAGATTCCGTGCTTAACAGAATTCTTAAGATTTTGAGAGGTAACCTGAATCACGATCCTTGGGACAACCAACTATTTCTTCCCTCGCCCCTCGGAAATATCAATTATCTTTGCTCCTCTCTTATTGGATAGTGAAACTGCCTTGAAATTAATTTACAAAATGTTGTCATCTTACAAGATGTTTTACTGCTACTTCTCAAAAATCAAAATTTTGATTTTACCACTATTTTATAAAGGAGAATTTTTTTTCCTGTTATCTCACAAACTATTTTGCGAAATTGTTTCACAAAACGATTTTTATAAAATATTTGTTGCCATACTACGGGTCCAAATGCAACCTTGCTACTATCCTAAATATCAAAATTTTGATCTAACTACCATTTTATAAATGGTGAAATGCTTTCTTGATACCCTGTAAGTTATTTTACAAATAGCTTAATGAGACGATTTCATAAAACGTTTTGCTACCTTGCTACAATGTTATGAAATCAAACTGAAAATCGAGATTTTGATCTTCCTACAATTTTATAAACAATGGGTTTTTTTTCCTATTATCCTATAAGCTGTTTCACAAATCCTTTTGTCGATTTCTATTCTATTGCTATATCATAAGCTAGACCTCGGGAGCGAACCCCGACCTCTACCTGAGTAATCGTTGATAATCCTACTTAACCTGTCCACCTCCTGCTAGCCAGCGAAACAAAAAGTATGGACAAGCTTACTCGTCTATACGTGAAGAAGATCGTTGTGCATCATATAGTGCTGATTTTTATTCTTTCAGATCGAGACAATCGTTTCACACTCACATTTTATCAACCCCTTCCAAGGGCCATGAGAACAGATCTGGAAATGGATATTGTGTATCGTTTCTAGGCTGATGGCTGAAATGAAGAAACCATTCTAACGTTGGAGAACATATTTCGTATCTACTTAACCGAATTTGGCAGTAGTTGGGATGGACACCTCCTGTTGGCCAAATTCTCTCTTACCTACTATTTTATTATTTCCACGGCACCGCAAAAGACCCTCTATGGTCGCAAGTGTCGATCGCCGACTTGTTGGATAAAGATGGAGATACCCAACTTCCTAACCATGAGCCTGTTCGCGAAACTACCAAGGAGATCGTCCGAAGTCGAAATAGAGAGGTAAGCTGCTCGTGAATTGTTAGAAACCCTGATGATGTAAACCTCTTGAATCCTTGTTGTGAGACTTGTCGAAATCATGAATCCTTGTCGTATCGATCCTTTCAGATCCTTGCTAGAGTCAGATTGATAGCTCACAGATTTAAGCTGCCGTCGGAACTCAATTGTATTCCCGACCTTTCATATACGAAATTCAAAGAAACGACTTGCCAATGAGGCAGTTGTTATTCCTCTTGGATAAATTCTGATCTCTTAACGTTCAAACCTTGTTGACCTATTGGAATCTTGAACTTTGGAATTAAACGACTTTCATAAAGTCGCATCCCTATCGACAAAGCTCGTCGAAACTTGCTAAAAGATCCTAAACTCACGTATGAGACGTGAAGACGAATCCTCATGCGTATACGCTCATTCCTTTAGACCTTGACAGGTAACTTGCATTGAATCGTGAGGACACGATTCTTTTTAAGGAGGTGAGGCTGTGACAACCCGCAAAATTTCTCCCTAGTTCTATTTGGAGAAAAGATCAATTATTTTGAGTTTGGAATTATTTTCGAGAAACTAGACGTATTTATAGTCATTCTTATCGGAAATATTGTTTTGACGCGTTGGTGTAATTCCCGTGTCATGAATCTATCGTTTACTAGTCGAAATGAGCCCCGAACCATGTTTCGTGAAAGATATAACAAATTTCAGAATTGGTCCCTGAGGGCGCGCTAGGGTTTGCTAGTAGTCCTCATCTCATCCACAACTCACCCTATATATATACCAGCTTATAATAGAAACTAGGGTTAGATGTTTTCTTTCTCTTTCCCAGCCGACAACACAAACCCTCCTTCCTCTCTCTCATATTCCGGCCACGAATCCGGCCACTGAGCCACCACCGCCGGTCACCAACTCTCACCGCCACCACCACTTTACTCATCTCGATCTCCTGGTCATTTCTACATACCGCACGCGCTCCAAAACACCCATCCACCACCAATACGCGCTACCACTGCCGCGAGTTGAGTTGTGTTTAGAGCTGCTGCCGTTTTACTTTATTTTGACACCACCATCAGGAGAAGATCAAGGGCCGTTTGTTTATTTGTTTGGTGGATTCGAGTTGTACTCGAAGAAGACGCCACCTGCATCTCTCTCGTCTCTCTCTTTCTTTCTTATTTTCTTTGGTAAGCCAAACCTAAAGCTTTCGTTGTTTTGATATTTTGATTATTGGAAACCGATTTTATTATGTTGTGCTATCGTTTTCGTGGATAAAAGCCGGATTAAAAATGGAGATAAATTGAAGTTATGGTGTTGTGGATTAAAATGAGTTTTACAGATTCTTGTGGATAATAAAATCTGCTTAAAAACGTTTTTGACAGATTCTTACGGGTTAAAACGTTTTGTTAATAAAGTCATGTGGTAAGAAACAGATTTATTGGGTGTTTGTTTGTTTTGAATCGAGTCGCGGAAGGGATTGAAATCAGTGTTGTTTATTTATCAGTTTTGGGTTTTCGATTTAGATGGAGGTGATGAGCTTATGAGTTTGAGATTTCTTATTTGTTGTCGTGTTCGGTCTCGGCTCAACAAGATCCCGTATAGGGTGCGTTGTTAAAGCTCATTTTTCCCAGCTTGTTTCGTGAACCTATGTAGGGTCGTGTTTGTTTGTTTTGGCTAGTCCCGGGTTCGTCCCTGAAGGAGCTCAATTCATGATTATTTTTGGTAAAATTGATATAAGTTATTTTTTTTGGTTTGTTGACATTTGGTAGGAATGGATAAAGAACAACCAGGTGGTGTGATAACGCTCAAAATTAACATGTTTTTAGTCGCGTTATTGTGGATTTTATGGTCACTTTTATGAACTTATGGTACTTAATTGAGCATAATTCGTGTTTTAGGTTCATGGAAGCTCAAAGTAAGGAAAATGCAGAAAAAGACATAAAAACGATCAATAAACGAAGATTTATGCATGTACGAAGAAGTCCCGACAAATGAAAGTCTCTTGGAGTAGATTTGAGAAGATAAAAGTCATGAATTTGTCACTCCAAAGACTCAAGAATAAAGTACAAGAAGGAAAACGAGAAGTGAAATGAAGAAAAGAAGCTCAAACGAAGAATTATTGGAAGACTCGTTGTTCCCGACACACCTTCACCATTTTTGCCATAAGTTGAGCATACGAACTCGGTTTGACCTCCCGTTTTCGGCCACGGAAAGCTAAGAGAAAGATGTACAACTTTCATGTTTATCATTTTCTGCAAAAATGCATCCAACCGATCGGTTGGAGCCCAACCGATTCGGTTGGTGCTTTTGGTCATCTTCCAGCCGATCGGGTTGGAGCCCAACCGATTCGGCTGGATGATTCTGACCTCCCCAAGTCATTTTTAATGCTTATTTAAGTGTCTTTAAGCCCCAAGTCCGATCATGTCTCCATAATAACTCCATTTACTGCCATTTTATGACACTTTGTGCCCAAGAAACTTGCTTGGAGGCTAAGGCTTGTTTCTACTATAAATAAGACCACTTTGGCTTGGTTCTAGGTGTGCAAATCGAGCCTCCACCCTAAAGGACGAATTTGTCACCAAAATAAAGAGTACAATTCCAGCCTCCACCTAAAAGGAATAATTGTTACCAACTTACCATGGTGAATATCAAGCCTCCACCCTAAAGGACGAATTTTCACCAAGTGCACTTCTGGCCTCCACCCTTAAGGAAGAATTGTCACTACCTTTGCTCTAATTTACCTATTGTAATGGATACCTTGGGTAAACTCTTGTTACTTTTAAGATGTTGAATGTTATATTTCATGTTCGGTTCTTTATGTTTCATGTGATGTGTTCTAATAATAATAATCTCTTAATGCTTGTTTGGATATTATGTTAACTTGTGATAATAGGATGTTTGGATACAATTAGTGTTTGTTTGGTTTATGATGAAAGACATCATATTTGGTTAAATTATAACTTGTCTTGTTTATTATTTTGATTAACCATTTTTGAGTCTATAGTCGAAAGAATTCTCAATAGTGGTTGATTTCAATTCATTAGTCGACGAATGGTTTTGATCTTATACTTTGTGACGATTGTATAAGAAATTTAATAAACATAACATGTAAAGGTT
>LBNU01010361.1:20311-31211 GCA_014162995.1 Artemisia annua
AGATAATGAAAGTCAAGGGCACACCTATGCATACTAAAGTAGATATGAATATTGATTGTGAGAGTAAACTCTCTCGCGCACCTAGATATCTCGGATTGATAACCGGGCGGGACTAGGTCTTAATAGGGATATAATGATTTGTATTCTTGACTTGAACGTTCTGCTACTTTCGAAATTTAGGTAAAGAGTGAGGTGTTGAAATTATTACCATGTCATATACCTATAATGTATCTTGGGGCTGTGAAAGGTCGCAATTGCCATGTGGGTGAGGACCAACTCCACATTACCTTTTAGTCTTGGGTAAGTATATATTATTTTGATACCCATACTTTATGTGTATGCACACTGTTATAGCTTCGGCCGGTTTGCATACTTAGTGCTGCTAGCGTTAATATACTATTTTGTATCATGAATTTTATGCGTCTATAATGTTCTATTCCAAACTCATCGGGTCCAAACCTGATTAATGCATTTACCTGTAGGTAAAAACCTAATAGGACTCATCCAACTTTTTTTGCTGCATTCTTTTAGAATGTTGCCTCGAGAGCGGTCTTTTAACCTGTTATATTATGGGCCAAGCATGGCAAGGGGAAGTGAGGCGAAAATTGGTCGTAACTATCTACTAGGAAGTGTTAATTCACACATTGCTATATGACTTGTTATTATTGGGCCCTAAACTTTGAGGCTGTTTTAATGGATCTTAAAAACTTTCGTTGTAACTCTATTTTTATTAAATGCTTTTAATGTATTTTAACGGAGGTATGTATTCGTCTCTTTATGCTGAACGTGCTATGTTATAAGTGATGAATAAATTTAGTAGCAACGCCCATGACATGTATGCTTCGACTGGACCCGCGCATTTGGGGGGTGATACACTATCACAACGGATAGAAATAGTGCTATAGGTTAGTTAGGCCACAGATTTTGGTTTAATCTGATGAGCACTCACCTCAGTGAACAGCAGTAAGTAGTAATGCAATAATCAAATAGTGTTCGGCACCAACACGCGACCTAGATTAGTATGGCAAGTCTTAGTTTACGGTTTCAGATTTAAGATTCGATGAAGTTTAAATAAGTTTAAAAGTTTTAAAGTGTTATTGTTGCTTGTGTGGCAGCATTTAGGTTTAAATAGTTTTGGTAAATATTGGCTAGCATTGGCTTTCGGAAGTGCTTAAGTATACTTGTACAATCAATAGAAAGTATCAAAACGAATAAGTCTTTGGTTCGTCAGAAACCGAAAGGCAATTGGCTGAAAGTAATCGCATATATATAGTAGATGCATTCAAGTTATAAAAATGTCCTTTGAAAAAAATGTAACTAAGTATAATAGAAGTGTGTAAAAGTTATATTTTAAGTAATGGTTTTATTACGAGAGTTTATATCAAAATATACTTATAGGTTATAAGGGTTTATAGAAAATTGGGCATGACCCGTGTATTATTTTAGTTTGTACGTGGCGACTAAATATCATAATAATTAATAACTCGTTGTTGTATCATTTCAATTAAACTCCGTTTAGTATCATTATATGAAATGTTAACTAATGATTCAAAGATTAAGATACAATTATAGTTTATTCATAAAATTTGTTTATAAGTTTAAGGTATGTCATAAATAAACAAGTCAAGAATGAATAGACGAGCGAGTCGTGAATGAGGCGGGAGATAGGCTGAGGAAAGCAAGTGACTTGATTCTATAACTTGTATACTCTGCGCATCCTTTTTATATAAAAGTATCATGTGCTTCATTTTAAATCAAACTCAACGCACCCTACTTGTGCCCGTTGTGCTTGTCAGAAACACACAGGACCCAATCAATTGTTACCCAACCTTAAAAATTATTTTGACTCAGTTAGCAAGGTGCGACACACGAATCCCTTGAAAAAAAGAACATATGTTTTGTATTTATACCTTAAATAATGCCTTAATACTTGCATGCAAAAAGTAGATTTCTCCCATTGTATTGTTTTACAGTGAGCACAATTATATTGACTCAACTAAAAAAAATACATTGTTTAGTTCATTTTTAGCTACAATAATTTTGACTCAGTTTTAGTTTACTCATGGTTTGTGGTTGGTTTCGACACAGTAAACAAGCAAACCAAAACGCGCCCAAGTCGACTCGATTAAGCAAACAAAACACAAGGATAATGCATAAAGTCCAAAACCAACTCAATCTAACCCATTTTACTAAGCGAAACACATTACTAAAACTCTTCTATTTGCAAGTTTGAAAGAGAGAACCAAGGCCAAAGAAAAATGCACTTTGGAAGGAAAGAGCATAAATCAAACCATCCATTGTGATTCGACTCACAGTGGGTTTGACCCACGTAAAGATCCAAACACTACTCTTGACTCAACCAAATAGGTCAATACGCAAAATAAGCCACTAGAATAAGCACTTCCAATCCAAGTCAATACAGTTTTTAGTTTTAGTTTTACGTCATTTAAGTGCCACACAAGATCAACCACAACAAAACCAAACACATCAATTTGTTATCAGCAAACAACCAAAAACCGAGTCGAACAATTTATGTCAACAACAAATCTGAATACCATCAATAAAAATTTGAACGAACAACACCATTACACAAATGGATTCACAGACCCAGACCCAAATCAAAGTAAGAAAAAGAAATAAAAGTTAGGGTTCTTACAATAGAGTCGATTACAACGAAGACCAAGAAGACACGAATACAAAAGCTCCCAACCCCGATTCAACAAGCGATTCCACACACCCCTTGGATTCCAAACTCGATCTCTTCTAGTATACCGGTGACAACTTTACAAGTTTTGAGTTATACTTTTTCTTTAGTAACTTGGTTGAGTGTGTGAAACCTTGTGAACCGAGTGGGATTATAAAAACGTAATTAAGGAACGTTTGATTCCTCTTTTCTTTGCCCCAGACGCGCCATGGCCAAAAAGGGTTACCATCCCTTTTAGCTTAGTCATCATCTTGTTGGGTTTTGTTGACTTCGTGGGTGAGTAACCGAGGGGATCAGTCTGCGAACGTTGAGGACCAGCTTTTGGAGCCTTGTTGCCATCGGATCAGAACTGATCTATTAACCATTTTGTCTGCTTCTCTTTGGTTGTATCGAAATAGAGAGAGAGAGAAAGAAGCAGGTATTTGTGGTGTGTGTGTGTGGATAACTCCACAGGGACGGTTTGTAATTTACTCTTTTATTAATTTTTTTTTGTTTTTATTTGTTTTTCTTTTAAATACATTAGTTTAGTTTTTTTTTTTAATTTTAAAGGTAAAAGTAAATGGGAAAAAGTAAGTATAAATAAAAGGTGAATAATAAGGTGAAGGTTTAATTTTTGTTTTATACTTGTGCGGGTACGAGTGTACCCCGTGTTCCGTTGAGCTCTGGTGAGATTTTAGCTTTCAAGGTTAACGGGAGTGCTAAAATACTTTTCAAACGGGAATGTTTTTATATAAAAATATATAAAAACAAATTTATTATTTACGGGGACTCAATATTGATATTATGCCATTACTAGGGTCGTGTCGGTACGCGTGTGGTGTTTGGTGCGAGATACCCTCTCGTATGTGATCACAAATGATCAGTCATAGTGAGAAAATAACATAATGGTTTATTGTAGACTACATTGTGTGGGTTTGTATTCCCGTAAATAGTTTTGTAAGCTCATGAAGGCTTAGTTTAAACATTTAGGTAATAATAAATCGAGGTTTATTATTAAAATATTGATGAAAAATTACCGTTTGTCACAGATAGTGCTGCTACATTGGCAAAGGCTTATAGCCAGATGTACAATGGGAAGTCTAGACACTTGGGTGTCAGGCATAGCATGATTCGTGAGCTCATCATGAATGGGGTGGTATCTATAGAGTTTGTTAGATCTCAACAAAACTTAGCTGATCACTTGACGAAGGGTTTGGCTAGAGACTTGGTTTTAAAGTCTGCTACAGGGATGGGTTTAAGTCCTACTTAGTCACTGAATGCAAAGATACCCAACTCCCTTCTAAGGAAACTTGGAAGCTGAGTTCAATGTGGAAAGCTGAACATTTTGTGGACTGAAGCACATGTTTTATATTACATCCCAAGGTTGTGCTTGTTACCTGCTGGAAAGGAGGATGAAGTCTTCACTTCTTAATGGTTATTTTCTTTGACAAAGTGCTGAGCAGGAGCATGATTAAAAGATGAACCACCTATGTAAATGTTGAAGTTTTGCCGCTTCAGGAAGCTTTGGACTTTTAGCTTTTACAACATTTATGAATTGGATATGGACACATGGCTTGTAATAGTGTCAAGAGTATTTAAGTGTTTGAAAACTTGTGTGTATTTATCTTCAGGTATTCAAATTGGTTGAAGGGTTCAATTCTTAGAACACCCTGATTCTCGAATGTTTGAACGTATATGTACTAATGTGGAAATTCAATCCTCAGGATATTTTCATTTATGCACTTGTTTTGTTTTATGATTATTTTTCATGCAAAGGAAGTGAACTAAATTTGGGGAGGATTGTTGGAAAATTTAGTGCACTTGAGGGATGAGTTCACACCTGGTAATGGGTTTGGAGGTACGGAGTGTACACCCATTTGGTCCATGAACACCCTGACTCAATTGTGGTTATACTGCTAGACTCTACTTCTAGACTCTGCTGCTAGACTCTACTGCTCTGCTGCTGACTCTGCTGCTGACTCTGCTGATTCAAAGTGCTGCTCGTTTTAACCACTGAATCCTACTATTATGGAAAGTATTATGATATAATTAATGGGCCGTTAATTATACATAATTCCATGGGCTAGGGTTTGAGTATTCTCTATTATAAATAGAGGTCATAACACATCTGCATGAATACGATTAACACAAACCCTAAACACTTGAATACGCTTCTGTTCTTGATTTGTGCCTAAAACAAGAACATCACTTGGTCTTATCCCATAGAGATATTCGTGTAACCCAGGCATAGGGTCGAATAGTTTCTATTGGAAAGTGATACCACGATTTCAAGTGAATATCCGGTACTCATTGATTATCTTAACCCTAATCTAGAACACAGTAACACACTAATAACCAACAGTTGATGGGTTAAAACGGAACAATACCCGCTAGCTGTTAATTTTTTTTAGTCACACTCAATATAGCTCCCAATTTTGTGTATCTTGTATTGAGTCATGCACCGAGGGCAGGGCTGATTACCATCTCTCCTGTGATACTCATAACACAACCTGCACACTGGTATCTCTTTAGTCATCTATGGTCGTCTGATGGACTGCTATTCAGCTACTGCAACTTTCTGTAACTCAGGAGCCTTAGGGGTGGATATTTATAAATAATTTCGAGAATATAGATACAGGGTTGTTGTATTATCGTTTTACCAAGTTTGTTCAGACTATCTTATAAAAAACCACATAATTTCGAGATATTTATAAAGAGAAGATATTGTTGCTGTGTGGTACTTTTAGCTCGCCGACACTAATTGGTTCGGGTGTCTGTGTTATCGTTTTACCAGTGTTTTTTTACACAGGAATTGGCTTTGTTACTGCTGCCATGTCCTTGGGAATTCAAAAGTTAGTTAACTGGAATAAAAAAAACAAGAAAGTTGTTGGTAATAATAGTGACGCTACTCCGCTAGAATGAAAGGCATCATATATTGGGCCGTGTTTGCTATTTTTGTAGGCAGCAAATTTGTTTCTTGTTGTTCTTTTATATAATGTTTGTGACTATCTTGCAGCATGAAGTGATAACCATGTGTTACATGTTGCAAGTGTAAAGGATTATACTTACTTTGAGGCATTAGATGGCCATCTTCATTAGTGTGAGATGGAAGAGATATTGGTCTTTTTTTGGTAGCACCTGCAACAACGAATGCAGCACATTTAAGAAAGTTCTAATTATTTTCTCGTATCTTAATTGTATCTTAAGAAAGTTCGAAACACACAAAGGTTTACATGGTATCAGTAGCCTTGTAATCCTATAACCTAAACCCTAAAAATTTCGTCTCATTCCTGCTCCCGTTTCTTTTTTGGTCAGTGGTATCCTTTGGTTGATACCTTGTTCATGGTGATGTATCCTTTGGTTGATAATTGGTTCGAAGTTTTCGTATCCTCTTGATTGATACGATATATATCATTATAAAGTGTGAACCCTAATTTAACGTATTGTATCCATTAGGTTGATACGATCTATACCTTTCAGTCACATACTCATCAAAACATTAACCCTAATAGATTCCTACCCTCACCATGACTGGCAATGCCAACAATCCACCCGCCATATCCCTTTCGGATAAACTACTCAGTACTCACCATCAACAACTTACCTACACGTGTTCCTGTTCAATATTACTTATTGTTGTACTGAAACTCAATAAGCAGACAACATATATAGAAGGGAACAAATCATTTCCCTCCAAAATCACATGAATTTCTTCATCAATGTCCTAATCATGAAAGCACCAACTATCAACACTAACATTTTCTTGGAACTCAAAGCTTGCCCTCACTACAAAGCCAATATCAATAATTACAATCTCTCTAAACATCTAACTAAACAAAGTACGGTTTAACGGCCTGACACAACCAATCTTACTTTTTTTGCTAAGCAATGGCTTATGATTATTTTATTTGTTGTTATTTTATTTATTTACATTATCGTTAAAAGTTGCTTTGTTCGTACCAGCACTCCCTTAACTAAACCCGTGCGTATCCACTTATCATTAAGCATGTTTCTCATTGACCTCAAAAGAGCCACGTCAGCCCCAAACAACCTTAAAACTGCAGTTTTCATCAGCTCTTAAAACGACCCAAACACCCGTTAAAACTACAGTTTTGCAGCATACAGAAACACCCCATAAACCGACCCTAAACACCCCTTCAGAACTTTACTTTTGCATCATGCCCAAACAATCATTAAAACGACCCAATCACCCCTTAAAATGACTGAAAAACACCCCTAAAACTGCAGTAGACAGAAACACCAAATAAAAAGTCCAATCACCCATAAAAATGGAACACCCATAAAAATGGTGCATACATGTATAGTACTTTGTTCACATACTCTTGAAGTTCAAATAGTCTCGTAACATGTTACAAAATATATATAATGATAATAATCAATTTTATCCATAAAGCACAACATTAGTACCCATACAAATCCACATTGTTGTTCGTGTTAATTTTAAGATGGCCCAAAACCATTAATTTAGTGATAAATTAATTTTGAACTAACCTGGACCGATATCACCAATAATTCAGACAACAAACTTATAATCTATAAACTAATTCATACCTGTTATAGTGTTCCTTCACCAACAATTATATAAAAACCCAATAATTTGAATTTGAGTGTATCAAGTAGCTGGGAAAAAAAAGTAAATCGAATTAGTAGATTAATTAAACTAATTAATTAAAAAAAAAAAAAATAAAAAAATAAAAAAAAAAAAACTGTAGCAAATCAAATTAGGTTTTCTGTTGATTCGACCCAAAGTATTAGGTTGTTGAAAATAAAGATTTACAAAGTGTTAGCATTGTATTTTTTATATTATGAAGTGTCGGTCATTATATCTTTGATTCGTGTAATAGGTTGCGTAAGAAAGTATTTCAAAGTTGTTTGTTCATGTTTATTAGAAAGATAGAACTACAAGGGCTAAACTTGTAAAGGCATGAAAGCTAACATGCCTAGCTCTATATTATGTTTTGTAAACCTCATTGTGAGGTTGGTTGATCATTTGGTAATACACATAGTTCTTTATTTCACACACTTGATCCTCCCATCACTTTCTCTCTCTACATCTCTCTTTCTCTCTCTAAGATCTTGATGAATAAGGTCGTGATTTAGGTTGTATACGGGCTCCTACAAGTGGTATCAATCGCCAAGGGATAGATTTAGGTTGGGTTAGATTACTTTTGGTTAGTTTTTTTTTTGGGTTTTTTGGTTCGTACTTTCTTCATTTAGGTCGTGGGTTGATTAAGGTTTAAAGGTTTTTTGGTGTTTTGATTGGTTTCTACTCGTTTTAGATCACATACTACTCGTTCTTGTCTTAAAATTTCGAACTGTACATTTTTTTGGGGGTTTAGCGAGTTTCAATTCTAGGGCTTGGCGAGTAGGAGAATTCTTCTAGCGAGTTTGGAGGTTGAGTCAGCGAGTATCATCATTATCTTGGCGAGTAAGCCTGTTTTTCCTTATCGTTTAGCGAGTAAGGAAGTTCTCCTAGCGAGTATCAAAGTCCTCCTAGCGAGTTTTTTGGCGGGAAAATTTGAGTAAAATTTATTTTTTACGGGAGATTAAACGTTCAATTTTTAAGCGAGATTTAAATTTTGGTATAACGTTGAAAATTTTGACCAAAAATTCAAATTTTTAGGCCAAAATTCAAAATTTTTCGGTAAAATTTGGCTTCAAAATTTTTAAAACTCAAATTTTTCGTGCAACTTTAGAATTGCATTTCATAGTGATTTTCAAATTTTGGAAGAGAAAAGTTTCAAATTAGATTTTTGGAGTGAAAATTCAAACTCACTAAGAACAACCGTATACGCCTTTAAAGTTTCATCAAACCTAATCTACAACAACAACCTAAGTTCATCCTAAAGATCCAACAACAACTTTTCACGACTTTTCACTTTGAATCGAATCATCATGGCAACTCAACAAGATATTCATGTCGCCGGTGCTGAAAACCGACCTCCCATGCTTTCAAAGGGTGGTTATTCACAATGGGCTAGTAGAATGTTACGCTATCTTAAGAGCAAAACAAATGGAACACTCCTTGTTAATTCTGTGTTGCACGGTCCTTTCAAACCAAGAGAAATACTAGACCCTGGTGATCCGAATGGAACCCCCTCAGTACCACCTTTCCACAAACTTCAGAATGAGACTGACTACACCGAAGAAGATCGACAACAAATCATTGCTGATGATCTAGCATTTCACCTTGTTGTTCTTGGTCTACCAGAATCGACTTATGCTACAGTGGATAGTGAAGAAAGTGTTCATGCAGTCTGGGAAAGAGTTAAGAAGCTTATGTATGGAACGGATATCGGGAAACAAGAAATGGAAACACAATTGCTTAAGGAACTTCGCAAGTTCACTTCAATTCCTGGTGAATCCATAGAGTCGTATTATCTTAGATTCTGCAAGATCATGAATGATTTGTCAAGGCACAACCTCACTCAGACAAACATTGCTAACAACACAATCTTTCTGAATAAGCTACAACCAGAATGGGGAAGATACGTCACTATTGTTTATCAGACGAAGAATTTGCATGATGTTACTTATGATCAGTTGTACGATTTCTTGAAGCAGAATCAGGCATAGGCAAATGAAGTGAGAGCTGAAATGCTAGCTAAGAAACATGATCCTCTAGCACTCATTGCTAATACACCATCACCTTCATCATTGAACACACCATATCAACCATCATCATCATCATCATCCACTCACAACTACATGCAACAACAATACATTCCACAACACACAACTGCAATCCCACAAGAACAATTCTACCCACAACAACAACAACAACAAGTCATTCCACAATAACCATATCCATACTTCCCAGAACCAGAGTTCACTGACAGTGATGATTCTACCGATGCTTTACACAAGCACTTGCTCTTCTAACAAAAGCAGTCCAAGGACGCTATTCCACACCAACCAACAACAACCAACGAATTTAAACGAACACTCGTAACAGGCAGATTGTGCAACCGAGTTTCAACATGGGCAATGCCGGGCCAATGGTTGGAGGTATGAGGAATCAGCAAGGATATGCTCCGGCCTATAACATGGGTAATCAGAATAGGCAGAATCAGATGGGTCAGTATGTCTGGAACCAGATGGGGCAAGTTGTTGATAATCAGAGGGGTCAGAATATTGGTATTCAGGGTAATCAGTTTGGCAATGTTGGGAATCAGGGTAATCAGTATGGAAATGTTGCAGCACAAGTTGGTGGGAATTATGGAAATGTGAATGGGAATCAGCAGAATGTGATTAAGTGTTTCAATTGCCAAGGTGTCGGTCATATGGCGAGGAACTGTCCTACTAAGCCTCAAAGGAAGACTTCAGAATTTCTGCAGAAAGCATTGATGCTAGTACAAAAGGAAGAGGCAGGATTCCAGTTGAACGCCGAGGAGCATGATTTCATGGCACTGATGGATGACATGGAGGACAGAGAGGAAGTGAATGCAAACTGCATATTTATGGCTAATCTTCAGGAAGCTAAGTATGATACAGATTTTGAGACACCTCCTGTTTATGATGCCAATGCAATTTCTGAGGTACACAACTTCGATCATGACAACAATAATGATATATTTGATATGTCTTTTCATGAGGAACAGCATTCTGAGACACAAGCACCTATTTATGATATATATCAGGATACGCCGAATAGTAGCAATATTGATTCGACGACTCCCGATATGAATCATAGTGGAGGCTCAGTTTCACAGCATGTTGAGACTGATGAGGAAACACGCGCTTTATTTGAAACATTATTGAATAATTGTACTATTGAAGTTGAAAAAGTGAAAAAGGTCAATCGCGATGTTAAGGCCGCGAATGAGATATTGACCACTGAGCTTGAGAGATACAAGGCCAAAGAAAAAAGTTTTCTAAATAATAAAAAACGCGAGTCTGAATTTGAAATTGGTTATAAGAAAATACTTGTTAGAGATAGAGAATTGCAATGCAAATATGATACTCTTGAAGTCACTTTAATGAAAACAATTAAATCTTTAAAACAAGAGATTTCTGATTTAACAAACCAACTTTCAAAACAAAAATCAGCTTATGCCAATCTTGAAAAAGAACGGGATGAGTTGAAAAAAGTTTTTGCAAAGAAAGAAGATAAACTTTTGGAAGAACTCATAGAGTCGGAACATAAGATTGCTAAACTTGAAGATTTGTTGGTTAAAAAGGGTCAATCAGCTCAAA
>LBNU01010361.1:42014-84679 GCA_014162995.1 Artemisia annua
ATGTCTACGTCAAAAAGAAGAAATCTTACAAAGTTTAGGACAAAGATCAAAGTGAAAGAACTGCGACAAACAAATATATCTATGGCAAAGGACTAAAGATGTATGAGCATGTTGGAAAGGCGACTAACCTACAAAGACGAAGCTTGACAAAAGGCAGATAAACAACCACAACAACAAAGAACAAAGAAAAGTCATATTACAAAGATCACAAAGCATGAAGGAACAAAGAATGATGAACATTGAAAATTGACTTATCAAATGTTTTCTAAAGACGTAAAGAGCACAGAATGTTAAGGTTTATAGACAAAAGTGAAGACGTCACGCAACCTTCAATGACCAACACTTAGGGGGAGATTGTTAGCATTGTATTTTTTATTTATTATGAAGTGTCGGTCATTATATCTTTGATTCGTGTAATAGGTTGCGTAAGAAAGTATTTCAAAGTTGTTTGTTCATGTTTATTAGAAAGATAGAACTACAAGGGCTAAACTTGTAAAGGCATGAAAGCTAACATGCCTAGCTCTATATTATGTTTTGTAAACCTCACTGTGAGGTTGGTTGATCATTTGGTAATACACATAGTTCTTTATTTCACACACTTGATCCTCCCATCACTTTCTCTCTCTACATCTCTCTTTCTCTCTCTAAGATCTTGATGAATAAGGTCGTGATTTAGGTTGTATACGGGCTCCTACACAAAGTCTAGACATACTTCAACACGAAGCTTTTGCAACGAGATACTTGTCAGAAGATACTTGTGAGCTGCATATACTTTTTATTTTTTTGTTGTGCGTATGAATGTAAAGATGGGGGAGAAGGATAGCACGTTTTTTTCTTTTTTATTACAATTTAGTCCAAAAGAATTAAGAAAGTAATTATAAGTACATGTGTATTTTTGATATTTTTTCTATCATTCTTATAATATATACAAACGAATTTGATACTATTTTTGCCAACTTAAGAAATATTTAGCTTTTATAATTTTTATTCAACTAAATATAAAAATCAAATTAAAAAAAATATTACCAAATAAGGTATGATTTGATTTAAAAAGTCCCCACTAGGGGTTTTGTTTTATTAGGAAATAAGGTATGATTTGATTTAAAAAGTCCCCACTAGGAGTTTTGTTTTATTAGGAAAAAGATTGTTTTATTTTTTTTTTATTTTTTTTACTGTTATACAATGGTTATGTTTATATAATAATAGATATTTATGTGATAAGTGATAAATATGTAGCTTTGCTTATGTGTATGTAATTATATGACCTGAGATGAATTGGAATTCTCAGTTGAAAAGGCAATATGAGTAGTGATAAATAACTATAAATGACTGGGACGATAACTGTGAAGCATATAGAAATCGATAATGTGACAACCGGTAATTTTTGAGAAATATTTGTATACTGCATTATATTTGAAAATGAGCATTTAATACCTGTGAACTATTTTGGATATAATTGGGATTGATATTGGAATATTATTATGTGATATGAGAGATTTTCTCGTAGGATGTAGGAATGTATCACAACGCGTACCAGCACAAGTCTAGACCTAATATACGTTTACTAATTGAGTTCTGACATTTTATGCAAAGAGAGTCGTGTGAATACTCATTTTTAGTGAAAAAATGATTTTAAAAAAAAAACNTTGTGATTTAGGTTGTATACGGGCTCCTACACAAAGTCTAGACATACTTCAACATGAAGCTTTTGCAACCAGATACTTGTCAGAAGATACTTGTGAGCTGCATATACTTTTTATTTTTTTGTTGTGCGTATGAATGTAAAGATGGGGGAGAAGGATAGCCAGTTTTTTTCTTTTTTATTACAATTTAGTCCAAAAGAATTAAGAAAGTAATTATAAGTACATGTGTATTTTTGATTTTTTTTCTATCATTCTTATAATATATACAAACGAATTTGATACTATTTTTGCCAAATTAAGAAATATTTAGCTTTTATAATTTTTATTCAACTAAATATAAAAATCAAATTAAAAAAAAATATTACCAAATAAGGTATGATTTGATTTAAAAGGTCCCCACTAGGGGTTTTGTTTTATTAGGAAATAAGGTATGATTTGATTTAAAAAGTCCCCACTAAGGGTTTTGTTTTATTAGGAAAAAGATTGTTTTAATTTTTATTTTTTTTACTGTTATACAATGGTTATGTTTATATAATAATAGATATTTATGTGATAAGTGATAAATATGTAGCTTTGCTTATGTGTATGTAATTATATGAGCTGAGATGAATTGGAATTCTCGGTTGAAAAGGCAATATGAGTAGTGATAAATAACTATAAATGACTAGGACGATAACTGTGAAGCATATAGAAATCGATAATGTGACAACCGGTAATTTTTGAGAAATATTTTTATACCGCATTATATTTGAAAATGAGTATTTAATACTTGTGAACTATTTTGGATATAATTGGGATTGATATTGGAATATTATTATGTGATATGAGAGATTTTCTCGTAGGATGTAGGAATGTATCACAACGCGTACCAGCACAAATCTAGACCTAATATACGTTTACTAATTGAGTTCTGACATTTTATGCAAAGAGAGTCGTGTGAATACTCATTTTTAGTGAAAAAATGATTTAAAAAAAAACATTTGCGCAAGTTGCAAGGTCTCAAGAAAATTTTATTTAGCCTAAACGAGCCCTGAGAGTTAATTATATAAAAAATATCAAAAAAATTGCAAGAATAGTCCCTGTGTCCGAAATTATACACGCGCCCCACAACTTTCAAAATTTACATTTTCGGCCCAAAGTTCCATATGTATTTCTAATTATAACACACACCTCACAAACCCTAACCCTAAAATAATAAAAACACTCTCCCTCTCTCACTACAAACCGGCCGACACCCAAACATCTGGCCACAACGTCAGCCGCAATGTTGTTTTATACGAAAACCTGTCACAGTCTATTGATCCCCCTGATTATCTTACCATCCGTCTCCAAAAACAAGTTTGAACACTCGTCCCATACTTGTGGAACACCATACTTTTGGAACACGTACACCGCTTCGTAATCCACAGCCTAGCAACACACCGGTCGATTAGAACACGACTTTAACCTTCCACCTCGTAACATACCACCTATAAACACCTACTTTTGGAACACGGCTTTATAACGTCTCATCCTTCTTTACTTCTTGTGGTTTTGAAAAATCACGCCACCAAAATATAACCCCGGAGCTCGACAGCAATGTTTACCCTTACATGTCACGCCACCAAAAGATAACTCCGGAGCTCGACAGCCATGTTTACCCTACATGATACTATTTTCCAATTCCAAGGACAAGTTGGAAAACTTGTCGGCCACCATTCGGACACCCGTTTCACCGACTTACATGTTGATTCTTGACAGTGAGACGGAGCCGTTCGAGGACGAGGCTATGGAGACCGAACCCAAACCAGGTGATCGCTTACCCGTATAAGACTCCTCGAAAGACGAGGAGGAGAGTCACTACTACACCTACTCCTCCCACTCGACCTGAGTCTATCACTAGAGAGTCGTCCATCACACCATTCCATTACTTGTGACATACATGGGGTATCATGAGAGACATTACACACCAGCAGAAACGAGCCATATTGGTCAACTCACAAACTCGTTGGACTAGAGTGAAGCCCGAGAGGCCGAGTACGGATACTCTGCCTTTCTCAATCAGCATTCGTGATACTTATTGTCTTTCTCAATTAGTGATTGTCCTCATTTACTCTCATTTAGCATTCGTGCTGCTTGTTGTCTTCCCGTTTATTGTTTGTTCTCATTTGCTCTCATTTAGCATTCGTGCTACTTATTGGCTTTCTCGTTTATTATTTGTTCTTAATTATTCCCATTTAAAATTGTACCATTGTTGTCTTTCCAATTTATTGTTTGTTCTCATTTATTCTCCTTTAACATATTATGTGGAGTGATAGTATATATTATATATCTAAGTGTGAAAGTGCCAGACCAAACGGTCAATTCACTCTCTAACAGAGATTGAAAATCCCAATTTGGTCAAGAAAAGTCAAACTAAAATATATTCCAGAAATTTGAGATATTCCCGGGTCGTTTTGTGTCCCAACGAAGTGTGAATGGAAAATCGTGTTCGGTTCGTGATCGGGTGATTTTGAATAATTGAGAAATTTGGATTTTATGACTAAAATTAGAAAACATAAACTAAAATGCAAATAATAAGCATATAAAACAAGCACGGAAAGCACAATTAAGCTAAAACTAAATCTAAACTAAAAACGAGCACTTAACGGGAACTTAACGAGCCGTAAAAACCTAATTCTTAAAAATTAACCCTAGAACGCAAATTTATTTTCAAAAAGTCTTAAATACTTAAAAATGATTTTAGAAAAAAGATTTGTATTTTTCTTTTTTTTTTTTTTATTATTATGAATTAAAAACGATTTTAAACTAATTAAATTGTTAAAAATACTAAACTTAAAGAGAAATCTGAAATTTTTGTGAAAAGTAATTTGAATAGTATAGATCCTAGGAAAAATAATTTGGGGTTCACAGCTTATTTGGATAAGCTGCTAATAAGCTAGAAAGTAAAATAGGCTAAAAAGAAAAATAAAAGTTAAAATAATTATGTATGCAAACTAAGATAAGAAAAGACCCTAAGGCAAATGGTTTGGCTGTGCGTGTGAGGCTTGGTATAAAGGGGAGGTCCATGGTTCGAACCCTGTGGCCTTCCTTTTTGCAATATTTATTTTTTTGATTTGTAAATTTAAAAACTTGTAAATAAGCTAAATATAAATAAATTATGTAAAAACAAATTTTTTAAAACTTGAAAATAAGCTGTGAAATAATCTAAAAAGACAAGCAGATCACTATATCAAATTAACAAAAAAATGACTTATCTAATATTACGGCACAAGCTCTTATAAGCTTGTGCCAAACTAAAACAAGCTACTAAATACTAAAAGTTCTCCTAATAAGCAATTCTAAACTAGAATAATCAATCCCTAATAAGAATTAAGCTAAAAACTCAAAATAAGCAATTAAACTAAAACTGCTACTAAAACAGCCTGAGAGGGCACATTTAAGCTACAAAATAAGCTGGAAGAACAATAAGCTAGATCATAAAAACCTAAGAATAGCATAAGCAACCAATCAGAGAACTCACAAAACCAAATTTGGACAATATTGAGCTTATTAAAGGCTTAAAAACCAGCTGATAATTTACTGTTAAAAAAAAGTATGCAGACCTGATGTATTGACTTTTGACCATTAAATACGCTAACAAAAGCTACTGTATTAAGCTTAAAACCATCAAACAACATTAAGCACCAACTTAAGAGTTTGTAAACAAAATTTCAGACAATTTCAACTTAATATCAGTTTATAAATAAGCTGCTAAGAAGGTAAGTCAGATAATGTTTTTTTTTTTACTCAGACTTGAATTTTAACAAATGGACTTTATACATAATGAAACCTACACTAAATGATTAAAACAAACTTGTAATCTGATTTTAACTCAAACTTAACATCTAAAAACTCCTTTTAATAATTTTTGCAAAATAAACCATTTTAAACAGTTTTGACTTATGAAACTTAACAAATTTAATCAAACCCTTGAAACTTTCAAAAAACTGAAATAAAACTTACTAATTATATTGATTTACGGCTAAAACAAAATGGACTCTTAACCAAATCAAGCTAAAACAGTGTTGGCATTTGGCTAAATCCTAAATCTAAATACCCCTTTAATAAACAGTTTTAGCTTTTTAAACTGATTTAGGATTTAAATCTTTGAGATTATTGAAAACAGATGGTTAATAAGACTAATAGATCACTTAAAGCAGTTTAGGACTACAAATAAGCACTCAATAATAAACAAACAGAATAAGCACATATTTATGGATTTTTATGGTTTTTAGAAAATCTTAAGCAAAAGAGTTTAAACTACAAATAAGCAATAAATAGTAATGAAAGAGATAAATAAACAGATTAAAGCAAACAATAAGCACAAAATAAGCACCGACGATTAATTAATATTCTTGAATAACATACAAGTGGTATAGATTATAACGAGTGCAAGGTGCGATTACCGAATTCATTTTCATAATCCTATATTACGAATTACATACATTCAATTTAGGTTGCGG
Source organism: Artemisia annua (assembly GCA_014162995.1). Taxonomy (NCBI): domain Eukaryota; kingdom Viridiplantae; phylum Streptophyta; class Magnoliopsida; order Asterales; family Asteraceae; genus Artemisia; species Artemisia annua. The sequence goes on from LBNU01010361.1 coordinate 48,142, forward strand.
CTAGGACGCTTGCACCTCTCACTTCAGCTTATCTCACTACATACTTGGTTACCTATCACTTAAGGTGAGTTTGTCATAGCCCCGTTTTCAATTAATTATTTGACATTTCAATCCACGGGTGAGACTAATTGCACCATTCTTCCATACGGGCCTAAAGTAATCAAATTCATGTACAATGCTCTAAGTTATCGCATTTGCCATGTTAAGTCCCCTATTTGTACATCATGAACCGTTAATACTGTGAGCAAGCGAAAGGTGATGGATAGGATCTATTGAGGTGAGACGCCTCCATCCGCAGTGGGTTATCCCAACAGTCAAACGGATGCATTTCATTTCATACATTCAGGGTGTTTGGCATAAGCCACTCTATTTGAGGATTCTCATTAGTACAGTCTAGCTTCGCGGTCATGAGCTTAAGGTCTATTGTACTATTTTTCATGAGACTATATGCTTTCAATTATACTGAGGTTGACGTATCACAATCATTTTTCATAAACCTATGATTTCTCACCACATTATGATTGACATTTTAGCAATGTAATTTTCAGGTAACTAGAAACACATCGTGACTTACATAATGAGACATCAATGGAGTTCGAGGAGTCGAGCGTCTCACTTTCATTTTAAATGCACTTATGTAAGGTTGATAGTTGAACTAGCTTTTCATGAGCCTTGTAATATCATTGCTTGGGACCTAGTTTTGTAACTCTGAATATTTTAAATGATCAACGAATGTATTTCTTCAAACGAACTTAAGTTGGTCATCGGGGTATACGTTGTATGAGATCCATGTCTGTTGGTTGCAAAGAAGTAATAGATCGACATAAATAGAAGTATTCAGGGTGTGACTAGAATTGGGGATTGCTAGTAAATCAAGTATCATCATGATGATAATTGAGTGAAGAAAACCCTTGTCTGATATCTTTGTATCTTATTCCGCTTTTATTTTATGACATATGAATTGATATTATCCTAGATACAAGTCTAACAAACCTTAGAGTTAAATGATCTAAAGAGTTTTTAGACTTCCTCAGAAGCTCATCAAACCTAAGAAGCTTCCTCCACATCCTATATAAGACCTCCTCTCCATACAGGACACCGTCCATAGTAAGCTTATTGAGTCCATTTTTATGTTTTGTTTAGCTAACTTTTACTGCCTAATATTGTCTTTTCTTATTTTCTTTAAATATTTGTATTCTTTTCAGTATGTCTCATTTAAAGTTTTTAATAAATTCAGTTTTTACTTCAATTGGTCCAATTACTTTTATGTCTTTATGTGTTTGTTTTTGATTAAAAGCTCTCTTATAAGCTCTATTAGTCTTCATAAGGCATAACAAGCTTCTCAATAGCTTGCTTGAGCTTATTCAATTTTTATATTATAAATTCAGTTTCAAATTCAAGAATAAGCCAAATGGAAGATAAGCCAAAGGGAAGGGCTTATGTGGCTCTATTCTAGCTTAAGCAACTGTAGATAAGCTCAAATGAGCATTTCAGCCCTGTTTTGAGCAGGCATTGGAGTTTTTCTTAAATTCCATTTTAGCTTATTAAACTGTTTACTGCTTATTTCTGCTTATTTTGTTGCTTATTGTTTGCTTAATCTGTTTATTTATCTCTTCATTACTATTTACTTGCTTATTTGTAGTTTAACTCTTTTGCTTAGATTTTCCTAAAAACCATAATCCATTAAATAAATGGATTATTTCTTGTTTGTTTATTATTGAGTTGCTTATGGTGTAGTCCTAGATGCTAAGTCGTCTTATTAGGACATAACCATACTGTTTATCAACAATCTTCCAAAGATTTAAACTCTCAATCAGTTCCTAAAAAGCTAAAACTGTTTACTTAAAGGGTATTACGCATTTAGGATTTAGCCAATGCCAACACTGTTTTTAGCTTGATTTGGGTTAAGAGTCCATTTCTGCTCTTAGCCAAATATATAATAATACTTCGCGCCGCTGTATCGCATATAGAAGATACAGAGGTTAGAAAATTAGATAGATAATAAGTCAAACCCAAACTAGTTTAATGGTTTATTTTGTTTGCCAGTAAGAATTCACTTAAAAACAAAAATATAATTTATATCATCGTATTAAGTCATAATGTATTTCACATGTTCATATGGTGTAATGATGTTGTACGATAGTTATTTGGTGATAAATAATGAAAATATAAGTTTTCGCCGTAAAGTATGACACTTCGACAATTTTTGAAAACGGCTAAAAATGGCCTCGGAAAACTAGTTGTAAATCAGTGAATATTGAGAGTTAGGAAACAAAATTGGTATTTCTGGAAAGCTTAGCACCAAGCCTAAATATGTTCAGTAGTGAAGTTTTTCTCAATGTGCCCAGATTTTAAGATAAATGGTCGAAAAGTATGGTGTTTAGGCCAAAACTGCCATTTCTGGGCAGTTTTTGTGAATGTTTGGATGGCTGTAGATTACTCATTTTAAGTCCAAATGACACATTTTAAGTCCAAATGACAAACGGCTTTTTGATTTAAAAACTAGGCCAGGTGCTCTAACTTTTGTTCCTTGGAGTCCCAACTTCAGAACTGAGTCATTTGACGGGAAAATGGCTCCCAACATGGGTGTTTGCAAAGTTTCTGGGTATACTTAGAAAAATTTCTGAGTAAAAGTGCTGGTAGAATTTTAGTGAACTAATATTCTTTGAAAAAATCGTAACTTATTCGTTATAAGGCCGTTTCTCAAGTTCTTTATATCCCCGAAAAGGTAAAAAGGTGAACTAACATATTTTCAATAGTTTGGTAAGTTTTGACAAGGTCTAAGGCTCGTTTTTGGTCAAACAAATTCGTACATCAGCAACATTTTTCCGGAAAAGTATTTATAGTTAGTATATTTTGTTTTTGGCATAACTTTTTCATCGTAAGTCCGTTTTTATCCGTTCTTTCAACCATGAATTCATCTAAAAGTGTATTTTCTAGCTCTTGGGTCAATAATTAACCAAAACTTACTGAGTTTACCAAACTTTGAAATTAAGGACAGTAGCTTTTTATATTGTTCCAAAAATGATTTTTCCTAGTTTTTACTTGTCCAAGTCTATCACTAACAACATCAACAATCCCTTAATCTACCATACACCTTCCTAGGGTGTCATGGGTTCCCTAACATCATCTTTCAACCATTTCTCCAAAGGTTCTCAAGTAATCCATTATATACATAAAAATGATGTAAACTTAGGTTTTGTGGTATAGACTTTTCATGCATGTACAAAAACAACAAAAGTACATAAACCTTGTAAGGAATTTTTGGTAGAACTTGTGAAAATAAAGTGATGAACTTACTTGGAAGTTTACTAATTTTAGGAAGAAAACCCTATTAATCCATAGGTTTATATTTCAAAACCTTGTAATGGATGATAATAACTACTTGTAAATTATGTTGTTCTTGAAAAATCTCTTCTTCTTCTTGGATGTTGGGTTGGAACGAGCAAGAACAAGGAGAGGAAGAAGAGAAAATCTTTTTCTTTGATCACAATTTTTACATGCAAGTATGTGTAAGTAGTTTTAGGTGTAGTGGGTTTTGTTGGTGATTTTAGAGAGCACCAAGTGTCCTTGGGACACTCTTTGGCCGGCCACCTCTTCAAGGGGTGGTATCAAGGTCACAATTTTGTACAACTTGTTTTTAAGGGGTACCGTTTAGTGCATAGTTTTGTAATTTTAGCGTTATCGGGTACCGGGTTAATTAAAAATAAAATATAACGGGACAAGACGGGATATAACAAAATCGTAAAAATTATAAAAATATAATTTTTGTAAACATTAGGTATTTTGATAGTTATTACTTTGTTGGTGCAATATTTGTTATATATAGTTCAAGTAAAGGTTTAATATTTGGTAGCTTACCAAAATATGTAATATATAGTTTTTATAAACCTTAGTGGAATCATGACTAATATAAAAATTATATTAGAGCCCTAGTGGAATTTGTTTGGTGCATTGATTAAAAACTATAATCATATGTTAATATTTATTTGAAGATAAATAAATATATGTAACTTGAAATTGTATATATTCTACGAGTGGGATAGAATGCAAATGATGTTGTGATGAATTGTAGACTAACCCTAGTCTATGAAATGTATATTGAATGATAATGTGACTTAACCTACCCGGTTTCGTCAAATGAATATCTGTAAACCTAGTTTACGTGAAATGATGAATTGAAATATGTGAATAGAAAAATGTCAAGACTTGGGAAAGTGACCTAAAATTGAGAATTGTGACAAATTCTACCTTGATCAATGGTAAAACGTGTTATCTAAACTATAACAAGGAATCAATGATCCTTGAGGCTAAAACAAACAAACATACCCTAGGCATTTTTCCCTTAACGCCTGTACACACACACCTTTACTGGTGTTACATCTTGACACACATAAAACTAATTCCCTGTATTCTCTTTATATAATAGAGAATTAGGGTTACAAAATACTACAAAGGACAATAATGTAAAAACTTCTTTATCAAGCAAGTCCCTTGTGTTTCATTCTTCACCATTTGAAGAATTCTTCCTTTGTCTTCTTAAGTCCTTCATCTTTCATATGTTTTGTCTTATCAACTCAAATATTAGACCCAACAATCTTTCCCTAGTTGATAATGACAAAACCAATAAGCAGGAACTTCCCCTAAGGTTAACATGTATATGAAAGATAATGACTTCCCCTTAATCCATGCTATATCATCAAGGATCTTCAAGTTGCAAAGCTTCAATGTAAATCTTCTTCCCCTTTTTGTCTTATCCACTAGGAGACTCAAAGTAAATGCAACTTTGATCTTTACAACCACGAATCAATATCACACGTCCAATCTATCTTTCCAATGTCTCAAATTACCCACCATTAAGTTTTCCGGACTATAAATGAACTTGAAACAGTAGAAATCAAAACTAGCAGTAGTAAAAACCTTCACCTCGATGTAGCTTATAAATGGTTAAACATTTAAATATTACGCTTCCCCTAAAACCCATATGTTAACCATATCTTGAATGTAGGCTCTATGTAATGATTACTAATGAAGAAAACTAAGTAATACCAACTTGATGCTAAAGTAGAATAACCCAAAACTCATTTCTTAAATATAACTACGAACATACACCCAAAACGATGTATAGGGAGACCGCAATCTCTTGACAATAATCACTGAGCACAATAACGTAACCCCTTCAAGTGTTTGTCAATTCGTAGATATAATAAGAATAAAAACCCGAAAAATTCCACTTCATCGTCAAATAAGCAATAAATAATCCTCTTTGCCAATAAAAAACAAATAAATTCGAGCTTTTAATCCTTTACGAACTGAAACCAAAAACCAAATTTCTTCTGTGTGTGTGTTCCCCTGGTGTGTGTGTTTTGGAACCACCTGTTCCAAATCAACAATCAACAATATTTGCTTCATTGTGTGTGTCGTCCAATATCTCAAAACCAATCTGAGAAACGAAAGTATATACAAGCTGATATCGAACGATGCTAAAAACCGTCATGTCTTCCCCTCACCTCTTGTAACTCATGCCCACCAAATTGCCTTCCAATACTCGATATGCCAGCAGTACAAATAAACGCAGCAGTACTAATAAGTATACGAGCAGTACCAATTTTTAACAAGCAGTTCTAACTTTTCATATGGGCAGTGTACTAAAAATACTAAGCAGTATAAACTTGTGAGAGCAGTAGTATTTTACCATGAAGCAAACAACACAGCAGTATAAATGTAACATGTGAACCAGCAGCAATAATTAACCAATAGCAGCATATATATCACTTAGAGTTTGCTTTGCAACTGTCATCTCGTAAACAGAAACCACTCGAATCACACCATACATCCGCATCTTTCTGTTTAAACCCTTGCCACGAATCAACAATAAGAATATATTAATACACATGATCCACAATGCTCTGACAATGCTTCCAATAAACACTTGAATACGAGACAACACGTGAATACATCAATTAAATATGGCATCGACTCCCATGTGCAATCCTTATAAAGTCGATTAAAATAGCTGCACCTTGTTTAATATTAAACAATATCCACTAAATATAACAAGTAGCATTAATATTACCTTCCAATTCCATTCTTACGTAAACATATCAAAAACCAATCACTTTAAAGAAACAAAGGATCATGCGATTGATAATAAATATTAAAACGAATCTTCAATCGACAACGCAGCCCCACACAAACCAAAAACCTCGAACAGTAAGACCACAATCTTAATTTAATACTTCACCAAGATAATACTACACCGATCCATGATGAAGAGATATTCAATAAATGGTACGAGGTTTGTAGAATTATATTCACTTCATATATTATATATGCCACGGGCCCATGAGAAATTTTATTAATTACGACCAATTAATATGATAACGATACAAATCAGTACGAGGTAATATTAAATCTTCAACCGATCACCATTAATGAAGAATATTATTCACACGACAAACCTCAATAAATAGCATTGATCCATGTGAGAACACTGACCTTGAATAAAACGAAGTACCCCCAATAAGTATGAGGTTTAATTAAAACCCTTTGTCGCAACCACTTTCAAAGCTGCTTTCATCTCGATATAAAAAAAACACCTTGTTAATCCCAGATCTAGAGCCCCCGTCTCTGATACCAATTGAGGAGTCTAAAATAACTCTTTAGATCGTTTAACTCTAGGATTTTTAGACCTTTATCTAGGATAATATCAATGTCCATATGTTATAAAATGTATGACCTTGAATCTATCAACTTTATCAATCACAAACACGTATAATATGTAGAAAAGAGATGAGAAAGATGGTGACTTGATGTATAATATAAGGCGTATAATATGAGGCGTATGGAACATGAACTATATTAGAGAAAACACACACATTACACACACAAGCACACACCTCAAATGAGAGTTTGAGGTGTATATATAGTACAAGATATGATGCCCTAAAGGCTTTGATGGGCTTGGGCTTGGACTTGGTTTTATACTTAAGTCTTAACTTATAACATATTAGCTTAACTAGTCCAAGGCCCAATGACTAATTCTACCTACACGACACACTATATTACATATGAGACCGACCATCACTTTTTCTATAAAATTTAAATGCTAACAATCTCCCCCTAAGGGATGGTCGTTCGAATGACGTTCACTGTGATTTGGTCTTAGTCATCTTTTGATGTTGAACTTTGTGTGTCGTTGTAGAATATTCTTTAGTCTTTGTTCCTTCATGCTTTGTGATCTTTGCACCATGACTTTTCTTTGTTCTTTGTTGTTGTGGTTGTTCATCTGCCTTATGTCACTACTTCGTCTTTGTAGGTTAGTCGCCTTTCCAACAAGCTCATACATCTTTAGTCTTTGCCATAGATACATTTGTTGTCGCGGTTCTTTCACTTAGATCTTTGTCACTTAACTTTGTAGATTCTTCTTTTTGGCGTAGAATCTTTCTTTGACTGTTGTTTCTTTGATCTTAGTGAGAACTTTCCTTTGACTTTGAGATGTATGTATGAGCATGTGGAAATTGGTGTGGTGGTTGTACCTGCATAAAACAGTTAGCAATAAAGCATCCGGTACTTACAGGTTCGGAATTAGAGATCGTCAACAGCATAATGTGAAGACTCCTTCTAATCCTTACCATGGCCGTTCCTAATCGGATACCCTCGAAAGAGCTTACACAGACATACCGAAGTACACCCACGATTAGGTGAGTCGCTGGAGATCACCCCACGACTGTAGACCATTTGGAATCCACCGTAAACACTAAGCGTAACCCACAAGAGATTACCGAAGTGACCTGCTGTCAGGGCTGTTTGATGATGACCCTGGCAGGAGTTTCCGTTCAATCATTGAGAAGTACATAAGTAAATTCTCTCATAAACGTTCTGGCAGATTGCTAAGACCTGCGTAGGACTCTAAAGTTTACATCTGGCGTCCATTGATGTAGAACNATATAAAAAAAAACACCTTGTTAATCCCAGATCTAGAGCCCCTGTCTCTGATACCAATTGAGGAGTCTAAAATAACTCTTTAGATCGTTTAACTCTAGGTTTTTTAGACCTTTGTCTAGGATAATATCAATGTTCATATGTTATAAAACAAAGCGGAATAAGAACAAAGATATTCAACAAGGTTTTTCTTCATCATTATCATCAATGATACATGATTACTACAAGCCCCAATTCTACCTTGATCAATAGTAAAACGTGTTATCTAAACTAAACAAGGAATCAATGATCCTTGAGGCTAAAACAAACAAACATACCCTAGGCGTTTTTCCCTTAACGCATGTATACACACACACCTTTACTGGTGTTACATCTTGACACAAATAAAACTAATTCCCTGTATTCTCTTTATATAATAGAGAATTAGGGTTACAAAGTACTACAAAGGACTATAATGCAAAAACTTCTTTATCAAGCAAGTCCTTTGTGTTTCATTCTTCACCATTTGAAGAATTCTTCTTTTTTCTTCTTAAGTCCTTCATCTTTCCTATTTTTTGTCTTATCAACTCAAATATTAGACCCAACAAGCTCTTATCTGGATCATTCAGTCATTTCCCAATCATAAGCATGAATCTCCACCCTTGGATTGAGTGCCAATATCTTTGGCCAATCGAATTCCATAAAACTGCCAGTGTGGCCACGTGTGATGTCATATTCCTGCTTTGCCAGCCTTATAGAAGATGTTAAGGTTTTGAGGATGTTAAGGTTAATTTGAGAATGTGAGGTGCTAGGGTAAAAAGGTTGAAGACGGTGAACAGTGTTTACCTTCTTTTCCCGCTTCTAATTTTAACTGAGAAGGAGTTATAAAAGGTGAGTTGACCGGATTAAGTAGGAGTTTGACCATAGGTATGGATTTGGTAAAATGGGTGGACCGAGTATTGTGATTGGATCGGGCTTTGGTATTTGGATATGGACAAGATTTGTGGTATATGATTTTATTAATAAAATCTAACATAGTTAACTTTTAGGACTAGTTTTGAAAATGGAAAAGGACTATTTTTGTAAAACTATTTCAAGGTCCTTTTGTGAAATGTAATTTGATTTTTGGGAAGGTTTAGGCATATTAGGCTTAAAGGTGATCCAAACTTGAGAAATTCTTCCCCGGCCTTGACTTTTCACACTCTTTCCAAGTCCCGTTCTCGGTTTTGTCTGTTTTGCCATCATTTTTGTCTTTTTCTAATATCCGTTACCTGCACATGCCTAAACACAAAAACAAACATATATTTGGCATTTTTAATCAGTTTTTGGTCTTATAAGTCCATTTTTGGTCTTATAAGTCCGTTTTTGATAAAGAAAAGGTACGTGTTTTCACACATACCAAAATACATCATGCTTATTGCATGTCTCATCATTTGTCTGTCCTCATTTAGCATTTTGTCTCTTAATATTTGCCTCTTTTAACTACCAGTTTGATTCGTTGGTTCTCACGGTTGATTAACTTTTTTTTGGTTGATCTTCTCTATCTCTTCTCTGTTGTGATGATTTATGGTTCTTCCGTTTGCATTGATTTGAGCCATTGGCCTTTATCTTACACATCCTTTCATTGGCTTCTTCTTTAGTACGAATATTTAATCTTCCTTTCAAGCATTCTTTGCTCATACTAGTATGAATGATCTTAACATCTAAATCTATTCACTGTTGTTTTGAGTCACTAATCCTTTTGTTTGCATTAATCGATAGCATTTTGTTCCTTGTTCATAAAGATATTTAAGCTATCCTTTTAAGCAGTCCTTGCTCCTAAATTATTACACACAGCAGGATCTCATTAATATTTTCATGATGCATTAGTTATTTCATTTGTATTGTTATTTACTTCTTGGGATTTTCATTTCTTCCATGGCAGTGCCATCTACTACTTTTGACTATTAATATGCCCTCTTGGTGTTCCATTTACGATAATCGTTAGTACGCATCAGGGCTTTGGAGCAGTGCTCCAAATCAGCGGGTTGCTAACCACACATGATCGTTAGAAGAGTTATGTCGATGGTAAACCTAAACCTCTATAATTTCAAGTCAGAGACATGGTCATGTTGAAATTCTCTCTTTAGGAAGCATGATACAGTTCGAAAAACAAGGAAAGCCGAACCCGAGGTATATTGAACCATTCAAGGTTTTGGAAAGAGTCGATCCAATAGCTTACTGACTCTAGCTCCTACCATAGCACAGCAGTGTACACATCACATTTCCCATTTCTAATTTAAAGAAATGCCTATCAGATGAATCCTTACTTATCCCACTGGACGAGATACAAATTGATGATAAACTGAACTTCATTGAGGAACTGGTAGAAATCATGGACAAAGAGGCTAAGAAATTGAAGCAAAGTCGTATTCCAATCATAAAGGTTAGATGGAACTCAAGGAGAGGTCCGAAGTTTACATGGTAACGGAAAGGCCAATTTCGCGCTAAGTACCCACACCTCTTCAACAAACACCACACTGATAGCTAACACAAACTTATCAACAATATATAATTACTCGTTAACCTGTAACTTATTAATACTATTTCCTCAAAATAAACAATGAAGTGTCAGACATGAAGAGTTTTATGAAAGTGTAACATCGATAAGAACCACTTTGTAATAACAATAATAGTAATAACCGTCTAATAATATAAATTATAACACATGAAATGGTATAACATTTAGCTAGGCTTTGAATATTGATTAGTTCCAAATTTGTTGTAGGTTGATCACTATTATGTAGTGTGTGTTGATTTCTTAATATTATTTTCTTGGATTTGAGCACTTTAACTTATCCGCTTCAAGGTGAGTTTCATAGCCTATTTTACACTTATCATTCTTACTTGGGGTGAGAATACATGCTTACTTTTTCGATTGAACACAAGTACAAATTACACGTTACGTACTGGCCTAAGTCCCGAAAATCCAGATACCATTATTTGCCCACTATCATGAACCGTTACTTACGTATTGGTAAGCACGAATATCGTGAATAGATCTATTGGGGTTGACACCCCCGTCCATGGTAGGTAAGCTCTACCGACCCTAGTAGCGGTCAGACATACGCATTTCATTCGGATAACAAACAAGTGTTCGGGTTAGACACTTGCATTGGGCACTCTTATTATATCATTGTTAATGCTTCGGTGTCATGAGCTTAGGCAGTAGTATGCACATTTTTGGGTGTCATTGTATGTGTTACAATGGTCACGCACGTTAAAATCTTGTGGTTCAATATTACATTTACTTTAAACCTATGAACTCACCAACATATTTATTGACCATTTTAGCATGTATTTCTCGGGTAACTAGCATGGATTTCATCACAGTGGCATTCACGGAGTCTTACTACACGACATCATATTTTAAAGACTTTGTCTTTATATCGTACATTCAGTGGGACCATTTTGTTATTTTTCATGAGTGATATGTAACTTAAAACATTGTTGTTGAACTTATGATTTCTTAAACCTGAATGTACCTTTTCAAAATCTCATATAGAGAGAGCTTTCTTTATTACCTTGTGCTATGTGCTATGACGTCACGCCTCCGGTTACCTTTCATCTGCGATATTTTGGGGGTGTGACGATGTTGACCTTTTTAGCATGTATATCTCAGGTCAGTGATTGATGATTTGGCATAGCATTTGAGCATAAGCATTCGAGTCGCATCCTAATTGCATCTTTTGAAGACTTATGCATTTATCTACTGTTCGATAACATTTTGAAAACTTATTTATATGCTATTGTAAACTCTTGCATCATGTGGCACCAAAACTTTATTTAACTCTTATCGAACACGTACTTTAAAACAACTTATATAAAGGTCGTTCTTTATTTTCTTGTGCTTTGTGCTATGACCGTCACACCCCCGGTTACCTTTCCACTGCGATATTTTGGGGGCGTGACATATTGTCTTATGGTAAAAATATCTGATAAATTTTACGATTGTGCGTATTGCTAAGGAAGTGTTAATGCATACATACATAGTTTTAGATGGTGTTTGGATGCGTGTTTTAGCTTAAATTTACTCTAGAGGGTGTTTGAGATTGCTTATTTGTTTATTATAAGAAAATGTTTTAGAAGAAGAATAAGGGTTGCATATCTTTTGGAACCTTATAATGATTTTAAAGATGCATTGCTGATCTTAGATAATATTTGTATCACTTTGAACACATTTTTTTTAAAGAAAAGAAAGATATTGAGTAGATCTTTGCTGGTTTTAAAATTTGAATTTAGAAGTGGTATCGTCGCAAGGGCAAGTTCCGGATAACAAACAAAGATTTTCAGGGTCACAGAGAGGAAACACAATGTCTATGCATCACACAATGTAGTCAATGGCACCTAAACAACCATTCCCTGAACATATCCTTTTTGCCTCATATGAATCAAATGCTTCAAAAAGTTCCAATGAAGAATTAACACGGATTATGATGAAGTAATCTACAAATGTTTCTAGGTTCATGCAAGTGGTAAGTTGTTTAACGTTGGGGTCGATAGAGAATACACGGGAAAACAACTTCGCTAAAAATGGCAATTTTAGGAAAAGAGTAAATCATTTCACTAAACAAAATCCAAGGAAATTCGAATTCATCTGGTTTCAAAATGACGCTGTCAAATTGGCAAGTTTACTACGTGTTTATTTGTCCAACCACAAAACACTTTGTACATAACATCTTTTATATAATAAAAGAATTACATCATTTCAGAGTTTTTTTAACAAAACAATCTTAGTGGGAAAAAAATTGGACCAATAGGAATACTCGATTTTGACACATAGGCGAAATCGAGCAATATGATTGGCCAATAAAAAGTCAAAATTGAATTGATTTTAGTCAAACTTTAATAAATTTGGTGGAAAATTTGACTAAGGAAAAAAAACATACAAAATATAGGTGTCAAATTTATGAAAATAAAAACTTAGAAAAAGAGGAGGTAATTAATAAAACATTAGTGGTTGAATTTTAAATATATTATATGGAGTTAAGTGTAAAATTATAAAATCTCATGTTTTTAGTAACTTTAGATAATAAACAAATAACCCCTTACACTTTATACCCCCTACACTTTATAATATGAACTTTGTTTACAATACATACATGAGTATTAGTATTGGTTTGAGACTTCCATCCATTAAACTTACAAAATTTTATAAATGTACGAATTAGTTTTAATATACGTTAAATACTTTTAAAATAAATATTAGTTTTAAACTTTCATCTATTAAAATATCTTTTTACTATGTACGTTAAATATAAATAAGAACTCATGTTATCCTATTTAAAAGTTTAATCTATACGTACACGGGTTTGAATATTAAATACAGTTAAATTATTATTAACGGTAATATAAATATAAAATATTAAGTACGAGTTACTGTGATATGAAAATAAATGTACGCGATTGTACTTATAACGACTCATGTAATTATTATTTAAAGTTTATATACGGATATCCCGAAAAACATTTTTAAAAAACTTTACAGAGTATATTTTAACTCCATCAACGCTCATTATGTGCTACTAAACTCGCATATTTTGTACAACATGATATCAATAGTTAAAGTTAAACAACAACATCAACCTCAACATTAACATCTATGTCAGCTAAACAAAATTAAATCGTTCATCCAATAAAATTTTTATAAAATATTAATTGATATTAATTAGATGTACTTATATAATAATTTTCACGGGTAACTTATATATACATATAGTAAACAAAAAAATTAAAATAAATTTGATTTGTGTGTAAACTCATGTGATCAAAGAACCTTTGACCCAATAACATTATAAGGAGACACGCTCAAGAATCAAATACAAGGTCGATGCCACAGTTATATTTACAATTTCTGCTAACTATTTTTCTTACTTTGGCACATGTTGATACTCTAACTTTTTAAAATATACACAAGATTTTCTGTTTTTAAACGATAATACTATATAATTAAATTTTTCTAGAAAAACCCGTGCGTGCACGGGTATTATAACTAGTTATCAACAACGAATATTATGAAAGTAGTCTGCCCATCGACAAGTACGACAACTAGTTTGATACAACATTATTACAAAAATCAACTTTTATATAAGTCATAAATATTACACATATAAGCCTCAGCTCGGACTTAAGGTCGCCTGAGCTCAACTTCACGAGCTTTTTACCGAACTGATCTCAAATAGCTTACGAACAACTAAAGTTACCAATTTACCCTCATGGTAAAAAAATACCCAACCGACCCATTTTCTCGGGCGGATTTTTTTCCATCTCCTAAAAAACCAAAAACCAACCCATCATTTCCTTCTTTTTCACTCCAACAAATAAAACCCTAAAATTTCCCCATCACTTCATTCAACCAATCCCACATAAAGCACAAGCTTTCCTTCACCAAATTGAGTAATGTTAAATTGGGTCATAATTAAATTAGACTAATTCAGTTCTTACATGTTTTAATTCCAAAGATCTCACTCTTTTCTCTCCTGGGTACCTTTCTTTTTTTTATAAAAAGAAAAAGACTGTTTTTTTTATATATTTATTTAAGGAATTGAATATATGTCCGGCAATCAATCCAAAAGTGATAGAAACAATAACGAATATAAAAGATCGGGTCGACCCAATAACCCGAATTCTCCGAGAAACTTTTCCGGCGGTGGTGGCAGGGGCGGTGGCGGTGGTGGTGGTTCCGCCGTGCCGCCGTCTTCTGGGTATCATTCTGGTAAAAGGTATGATTAGGGTTTGTGTTTTTTTTATATTTTATTATATGGGTTTGTGTTGGAATTGATTAAAGTTTGTGTTTTTGTGTAGTTATAAGAAGGTGGTGAGTAATAATGCTGCTTCGCAAGGAGTGCAGGCTAGTAGAGTGGCTGGTTCGGGGGTGAGTACGAATGCGAATGTGAATGTGAATACGGGTGGTGGTAGAGGTGCTCCTGCGCCGAATGGGGCCCATGTTCAACCGGCATCAAGAGGTTTGTAACAATGTGTGGTATTGGTGGAGTCTAGTGTACTTATTACTTAGTGACTAGTTGTTTGAATATGAGCGTCTAAGATGAAGTTGAGCTGGCTTGTGATTGTAGCTTAGTTAGTATAGTTATTATTAGGCTTAGGGGTTGTTTGTGTTAGCTGATTTAGTGTGCTTATAAGCTCATGTAAATTTGCAAAAGCTAAAGGCGCGTTTAGTTGTAGAAAGTTTAGGTTTTTTTGTTCTAGAACTCTTTCTGAAAATGCTAGAAAATTTTAAAAGTGTTAATTGATATAATGTAGCAAAGTTTTTGGTAAGATAAAAGTGACTTTTTTTTTTAATTCGTAACTGAAGTTTAGAAAAGCTGAAATTTTAGGTTGCATTTAGTTGGTAAGAAATGAGACTTTTCTGAAAAAGTTTCCTAAAAAAAAACTGAAAAAGTAGGGAACTTGTTTAGTCACAAATTTATTAAAAAAGTTATAAGAAGGTGAAAAGTCAAGTTTCAAATTCTAACTATAATTTATTCATTTTAAAAAGAGCTATTTCACTTCTCAACATTTTTCCTTGAATTTTTTTATTTTTCTAATAAATATCATCATAACTATAATACATTACTATGTGGATTGTTGAAAAAATTGATGTATTTTCTCCTCCTAGTGGACTAGTGTATGTAAATACATATTTCTTAACATGGAGATAAGTTTAAAATTAGCTCAAAAGTAACTGCGTTAAAGAATATTTAATTTTAAGCTTTATATGTGCTATCTGGAAATAATACAGTAATTCTTAGGCGGTGATTCATCTGCATAACTCGACTCAGTGTTGTTAAGAGCATTGATTTTGACTTTACATGAAGTATGAAGTTGAAATAAACAACTGTGTATAGTGTATACTAATGTTAATTACAATGTATTGTGGTCTTTATTTATTAGCCACATACATTCTTTGTAGGCTTCTTATTCTTTTTATTATTCTTATGTAGGAACACCTGATACTTCAGCAATAGGTGCTACTGTAAAGCCAACTGATACACCAGTCCCAAAAAGCACCCCAGGCCTGCCAAAGGCTCCTCCGAGTAGTGCAGTCCCTCCTAGTTCTGGCACTGGCAATGCCACGGGCCCTGCAACTCCTGTTAAAGGTACCGATTTTGTTATAACCCGAGATGTTACTAAATTTTTATTATGGTTTTCAAGCCTGGGACTCTTTAAGACTACTTGCAAGCAATCTGCTGATGTATCCCTTTTTTTTTAGGTTCAGGTGATGCTTCTAAATCGTTTCCCTTTCAATTTGGGTCTATTAGTCCTGGTGTTATCAACGGAATGCAGGTATGATGCATAGCTCTGTGCAAAGAAATTTGTTTTTGAATTACGTTAATCTATACTAGCAGTGGGCCGGGTTGCAAGTTGGTGCAAGTCGGGTAAGGGGTGAAAGTGGTTTGTGTTCACATGAACATTTTTTTTTTGTCATTAATGGATAGTTAATGAGATTATCATTTCAAAAACAGTATTACTACTAGAATAATCTAGCTCTTTTATATAGCGAGGTAAGATGTAGTCTGCTAAAAAAGTAGACTTTTGGAGTCGGGTAAGGGGTGAAAGTGGTTTGTGTTCACATGAACATTTTTTTTTTGTCATTAATGGATAGTTAATGAGATTATCATTTCAAAAACAGTATTACTACTAGAATAATCTAGCTCTTTTATATAGCGAGGTAAGATGTAGTCTGCTAAAAAAGTGGACTTTTGGGTGACTTTCAACATGCTCAACCCATTTGACCTATATCTCTTTTAAATTAAAACACTCCCAAATCACCCATATATAAGTAATGGGTTGTAATTGCTACCTCTTCTAGATATGTATATAGTTTTATGATCTGCTTAAGTGCTTTAAAGCATCATTTTTTTTGTTCTTTTGTAGGTACCTGCTCGAACGAGCTCTGCCCCACCAAATATGGATGAACAGAAACGGGCCCAGGTGTGTGTCTGCTGTTCGTTGTCTAACACATGTTTGTTGATTCTACTTTGTTGATAGAAGAGATCCATTTGAAAGACTTGATGCATTTAGCTCAGCCTGCTTATGTGACTTTTAAAAACAAGTGACTGGCCAAAACAATAATTCTGAATATTGATCCCAGAATGACCATATAATAGCATTTTGTATAAAAAGATATTGTATTGGCTGTTTTGTACTACCTTAGAATATTATTTACGACATGCATATTTTATTTTAAAAATACTTTGAAACAAATGAGAAAGTGCAGTTCATACAATAGCAAGTAACTATGGTTATGTTTAGTTTTAGAAAAGTTTATTTGATTTTCTTTTTTTAATTTTATAAAAAAAGGAGTAGTTTTATCTCTAGGAAAGTGTTCAAAATTTAGATAACTTTTTTAGATTAAATTATTTTGAGAAAGTGACAAGTGCAAGGAATATGAAAAAAACGTGCATAGAAAAATGTAGAAAAGTGTACATTGCTCTTTTCAGAAATCTTTTTACAATATGACAAGTGAACTTTTCATTTTCGACGATTTGTGGCTGAACAAGTTTTCTGTTTTTCAAAATTTTTTTGAAAACTTTCTTGAAAACGTGGGGCAATTTTCACCAACTAAACACACCCTATATGTTTATATTTAGTTATTTACCATGTCACGTGGGGTCAGATGCTGTACCAAGATTTTAATGTGGCTCTTTTTTTTCATGAAACCTTCTTATCTATAATATAAGAACATCTTGACGCNTCCCTCCGTCCCAAAATTATTGTCCAGTTTGAATTTTCAAAGTCAAACTAGTTCAACTTTGACCATAAATATATTTTTTTATTATATAATACTTGATGAAAAAAATATACCATTGGAAAGTACATTTAAAACTCAATACATTTATATATTTTGCGTCAAATATTATATAATACCCACAAAAATATTTAAGGTCAAAGTCGAAGAAGAAAGACTAAAAAAGTCAATACTGGACAATAAATTTGGGACGGAGGGAGTACTACCTTAGAATATTATTTACGACATGCATATTTTATTTTAAAAATACTTTGAAACAAATGAGAAAGTGCAGTTCATACAATAGCAAGTAACTATGGTTATGTTTAGTTTTTAGAAAAGTTTATTTGATTTTCTTTTTTTAATTTTATAGAAAAAAGGAGTAGTTTTATCTCTAGGAAAGTGTTCAAAATTTAGATAACTTGTTTAGATTAAATTATTTTGAGAAAGTGACAAGTGCAAGGAATATGAAAAAAACGTGCATAGAAAAATGTAGAAAAGTGTACATTGCTCTTTTCAGAAATCTTTTTACAATATGACGAGTGAACTTTTCATTTTCGACGATTTGTGGCTGAACAAGTTTTCTGTTTTTCAAAATTTTTTTGAAAACTTTCTTGAAAACGTGGGGCAATTTTCACCAACTAAACACACCCTATATGTTTATATTTAGTTATTTACCATGTCACGTGGGGTCAGATGCTGTACCAAGATTTTAATGTGGCTCTTTTTTTTCATGAAACCTTCTTATCTATAATATAAGAACATCTTGACACCTTTTCTCTAAATTGGTTGTTACTCATCTTCTTATGTTGTGAATATTTTCCTGTAGGCACGTCTAGAATCCTTAAAATCTACATCCTATCCAAATCCACTTGTTCCAAAACAACAGTTACCAAGAAAAGATATCGGGCCTGTCGATCAGCCTAACACCATTGATGTCCGCCCTACCTCAAAAGAGAAAAATGACATACTTTCTACTCCTCCCCCTGTCACATCCCATACTCAGAAGCCAGCAGGTCCTCCGATATCTTCTATCCCCATGCAAATGCAATTTCGTCAACCTCCAATTCCCATTCCATTTGGTGCCCCAAATTCACCACTGCAATCTCAGGGCATGCCAAATCCAGCATTGCCAGTGCCATACCCGATTCATTTATCTGTTGGTAATCCACATTTTGTACCGGGTATTCCACATCACCAGGGCCTCTTTCATCCAAGTCAAGATTTGACTTTCCCGCCCCAGATGGGTCCTCAGATCGGAAATATGGGGGAATGGGGATAGGGTTTGGACAACAATTTCCACAACAACAGCAACAGCAACAGCCACAGCCACAGCAACAGCAACAGCCGATGGGTAATTTTAGTGGGGGTAGAAGAACAGTAAAGATTACTCACCCAGACACTCATGAGGAGTTGCGGTTAGATAAAAGGAACGATGGTTTTGGGAATGATGGGTCAGCAGGTCAAAGGCCACACCCTCATGGACCGTCTCAGGCCCAGCAGATGAACTTTTATTCTAATTCTTACAATACCAATCCCCATTTTCTTCCGACACAGACCGCTCCTGGTTCTCAAGCACCAAGGTTATATAATCAGGTTAGTTTTAGGGTTTTGTGTGTGTGTGTGTGTGTATGTGTGTCTGTAATTTGAGGTTCTCTCACACTGAATTTAATCATATAATGATATGCTTTTGATGTTGTCATGTTACTAGCAGACTGCTAAACAGGTGACAGTTAAACCGGCAGTTAGTACACATGGAGAAAAGGTTGGTAACTCGTCCCCAGCTGTGGTCAAAAGCGAGGTTCCTAAAAGTCAAAGGACAATTGGAGAAGGTACTTCCACTCATCCTCATAAAGATTTGGAGACAGTTAGTAGTGAGGCTGACATTGCAAAGAAAGTGACTGTCAGTAAAGAGGAACAAAAGCAGCCTGCCAATAAAGCCCAGTCTATCTCCACAGATAAGGTAATTATTTATTTGGAAGGTTTCCCCTCTGACTGCCTACTTGATAATGGGTCAAAACGGGTTGGAACACATCTTTTTTATATGTATCATTAGTGCGTTGATTATGTCTACACCATTACATTACTAATCTATATATATTTGATTAAAATTACTTTAGGAGGTTGCATCTTTCACAAAATAGGCTTTGGGCACTTTATAAATATTGATGGCTGGCCTGGAAACATATAAGCTCTTCTCTTCATCATATAAAAAATGGACTATGTGCACTCTTATAATTTTATTTGGTAGGAACATTGGACAATCTTTGACACGGATTATGCACTATTATTCACAGGTTGATGGGCAAGCGTCCTCTGTCCCTACCTCTTCTGTACCAGTACATGAGTCTGTTGACAGTGGACTTCAAGAAACGCCAAATTCGTCAACTCTGTCCATGGAAACTAACAAGGACGTGCTAGAAACTAGCAACAAAGTGGTACCTTCAACTGTTGCTGATGTGTCTGCTCCCGAATGTGATAATAAAGAAGACGTTAGTTCTACTGAAGCTATCAGTTCTGGAACTAATCTTGATAACACCCCTGAAGATGAAGGGCCAGTAGCCGAGATTGTGAGGTCAGAAGAACAAGTGAAAGAATCTGTTGTTCAAAATCAAGATAGCACTGTCGCGGATGTAACCGTGGGACAGCAAAAAGAAAATGTAAATTATGTTGACGATAAATCATCAGGATCAATTTTCAATGCAGATCTTGATGTTCTTAGTACACAAACTTCCTCACTAAATCTGGATGATGGTTTAAGCAAGAATGAGGGCAAGGATGTTGACGAAGTCAACAGTATAGACCCCGTTACTCTAGTTGAGGAGTCACACGCTGTTTCAGTTATGGTTCCAGAGACCGCACCTTTGACTTTAGAAGCAGATGCTACTTCTGGTAAAGTGAAGGGTAATACTGGCAAAGGGAAAAAGAAAATAAAAGATATCTTGAAAAATGCTGATGCACGAGGTACAACTTCTGATCTTTACAATGCTTACAAACATCCTGAAGAAAAGAAAGAAACTTTATCCGCAGAAATCGCTGAATCCAACACATCAGTAAAATCTTCAGAGAAAGACGTTATGTCTACTGAAAGACGTGGGCCCAGCAAAGTTGAGCCGGAAGATTGGGAAGACGCAGCAGACATTTCTGCTCCCAAAATGGGAACAGGTTTGAAACGTGAGGATGACAATGATGGAATGACTAAAAAGTATTCCAGAGACTTCCTTCTTAAATTCCTGGATCAATGTACTGATCTTCCGGAAGGATTTGAGATTACCTCTGATATAGCGGAAGCATTGATATCATCAAGTATCAATATGGCTCCACATCCGAGCCCTGGTAGAGGTGGTGTTGGTGGTGGTGACAAGTCAGCACGGTTAGACCGTCGTCACAGTAACTTAAGTGTTGATGATAAATGGAATAAAGGGTTCGTACCCATCACGGGAGGTCCGGGATGGGACATGAGATATCCAATGGGTTATCCTGGAAGAGGGAATCAGGGTGTTTTACAGACCCCACGTGGTCAGCCACCAAATCAGTACACAGGTGGCATTTACTCTGGTCAAATGCTATCTCCTGGTCCACAGGTCCATCCTATGCAGCGTAATAACTCTAGTTCTGACAGGTGGCAACGTGCACCTGGTTATCAACAGGGATTTATGCCTTCTCCTCACACACCTACACCGGTGATGCATAAAGCTGAGAGGAAGTATCAAGTTGGTAACATAACAGACGAGGAACAGGCAAAACAAAGACAATTGAAAGGTATTTTAAACAAGTTGACACCACAAAACTTTGAGAAACTGTTTGAACAAGTCAAACAAGTCAATATCGACAACGCCAATACTCTCTCTGGTGTGATTGGTCAAATATTTGATAAGGCTTTAATGGAACCCACTTTTGTTGAAATGTATGCAAACTTTTGCTCACGGTTAGCCGTTGAAATGCCGGATTTTAGTGAAAATGATCAGAAGATCACTTTTAAGAGATTATTATTGAATAAATGTCAAGAGGAATTCGAGAGGGGTGAGAGGGAACAAGAAGAAGCCAATAGAACTGAAGAAGAAGGTGAGGTTAAACAGACAGCAGAAGAACGTGAGGAGAAACGGGTCAAAGCAAGGAGACGTATGTTGGGTAATATTAGACTTATTGGTGAGTTATACAAGAAAAAAATGTTGACCGAGAGAATTATGCATGAATGTATAAAGAAATTATTAGGCCAGTATGAGAATCCTGATGAGGAAGACATTGAGGCGTTATGCAAATTAATGAGTACGATCGGGGAGATGATTGATCACCAAAAAGCCAAAGAACACATAGATGCATATTTTGACATGATGTCTAGGCTATCAGACAATATGGTACTTTCTTCACGAGTCAGGTTCATGTTAAAGGACTCAATTGACCTCAGAAAGAACAACTGGCGGCAAAGAAGAAAGGTCGAAGGTCCAAAAAAGATTGATGAAGTGCACCGAGATGCTGCCCAAGAACGCCAAGCTCAATCTAGTCGACTGGCCCGTGGACCTACTTCTAACCTGTCACTCAGGAGGGGCCAGCCCATGGACTTTGCACCCAAAGGATCAAATGTTTTACCTTTTAACTTGAGTGGTTATCGTGGAGTACCCCAACAACAGGCTCGTAGTTTTGGCAATCAAGATCCAAGAGCTGAGGAGAGGCATTTTGAGAATCGGACATTAGTTCCATTGAGACCAACGGGTGATGAAAATTTAACGTTTGGGCCTCAAGGTGGTTTGGCCCGGGGGATGTTGGGTAGGGGACAGCCTCCTATGCAAGGCACACCGTTGCATGGTGGTCCTAATGGCTATGGTTCCATGCCAGAGAGAGCAGCAAGTTATGGGTACGTACCAGAAAGGATTTCCCCTCGAGCAGCTTATGATCCTTCGAGTATCCAGCATCAGAACATGAACACGAGGAATACAGGGCGTGTTACTGATCGACTTAGACCGTTTTCACCACCTGAGCAAGCAAGTGTGTCTACTCGCCCACAAAGTGGTTCTTCAGATGAGATCTTGTCTGAAGATCGCTTACATGATAAGTCCGTAGAGACGATTAAAGAGTTCTACAGGTACCAGTTACTTTCTTATTTTAGATTTCTGACAATTTTTAACATACATTTATGAATAAACATAAACATCAGCAAAAGTATCATACTGATGAAATTTCTTTATTTCAGTGCAAGAGACGAAAAGGAGGTTGCTTTGTGCATTAAAGATTTGAATGCTCCACGGTTCTATCCAACGATGATATCTATTTGGGTTACCGATTCTTTCGAGAGGAAAGACAAAGACAGGGATTCACTTGCTAAACTTCTTATCAACCTTACAAGATCTCAAGATGGAATATTAAACCAGGACTCGCTTGTTAGAGGGTAACTAATGCTTACATCTTTCTCTACATACATTTGCACAAGCACTCGCAATAATCAGTTTTTGTTTTTTACACAAATAGATTCACTTTCTAATCTTCTGATTATCCCAGTGTCAATTATTATTTTTTGGCAATCAGTTTCATATGGGTGTAAAAAAATTAATTATTACAAGTGTATATTATCTTCTTAAAAAAAGCTCGTTTCTAGTTTTCGTTTATCTTAATGTATTTAATAATTAAAATTTGTAAATTATATAGCTATCTGATTTGATTATTACAACTTAGGGGGTGTTTGGCTAAGCTTATATGATGGGCTTATAAGCTTATTAGCTTATATGTGCTAAATAAGCCTAAACTAAGTGTTTGGCTAAGCTTATATGAGTGGGCTTGTGAGCTTATATAAAGGGGTTTTAATATGCCTAAACTTTGTGGCTTATTTGAGGAGGGGTGGGCTTATATAAGGATAGTATATAAAGAGACTTTTATACCCTCATTTGATAATTACACTCTTTAAAGTTCATGTACTTTTTTGTCATTTTACCTTATTAATTATGATAAGCTAAGCCAAACACTTAGCAAGCGCTTATGAGCTAATAATTTATAAGCCATAAGCCACTTATATAGCATAAACATAAGCCCAATTAAGCTTAGCCAAACACCCCCTTAAAACAACAAAACTTATTTGCTCTTTTTGTTCATTTCAGATTTGAATCTGTTTTATCAACATTGGAGGATGCTGTCAACGATGCTCCAAAAGCAGGAGAATTTTTGGGTCAGTTGTTTGCAAAGGTACTCCTGGAAAACGTGATACCTTATAAGGAAGTGTGGCGGTTGATATATGAAGGCGGGGAAGAACCAGGTGGGCTTGTGAAAACAGGACATGCAGCCGAAGTACTTGGAGTCATTTTAGAGATCATTAAATCAGAGAAAGGTGATCCCTTTTTGAAAGATCTTTATGCAGATTCTAATCTTCGTTTAGAAAACTTCCGCTCGCCAACTAATAAAAAAACATCGAGACTAGATAAGTTCTTTTAGATCATAAAGTAAAGATGCTCGTTTTTTCTTTAGAAGGATAGATTATTGGTTTGATAGTAGTTGGTATATTTCCAGGAGGATTTTTTTGTCCTTCGTTGTTATAAATTTATCAACTCGACGAAGATTAACTGTGTTCCTGAAAGGGTTTAAATGAGCATCTTGATTTTAGTAACTGGCCTCATGGTCCTATTTTTGATTGATTTTAGTGCAATATATTAACACTTTTTGCTGAAATATTATGAATTTATATTAACAGCGCATGTTTTATCGAGTAAAACTACCAGAACACATCCTTTCCGTTGTAATCATAGTTTTCCACTTTCTTCAAAAAGTTTAAATTGATGGGGTCGTTGTGGCGCCTCTTTTGGGCACCGGTTCCAACAACCTTCCTGAAAGACCTAGTCACAAGCAGTAAGCATATGTCATACTAACCATTAGTAAGGAGTTACGATTGAGCTTTAGGATCTATTTTTTGGAATCTCTTGATTTGTCAATTGGATGTTTGCGTTCACGTCTATGTTCGTCTGTGTTTTTGCTTTACATTCTTTCATTTATGTCATAGTATCTCTTTCATCACACCTTGCATTTTGTTTGTTCGCTTGCAAACCAGCATTTGCTGGAAGCCTTTCTGGAAGCGGTACTTTTTACCCTCGGGTAGGGGTGTGATTACATCTCACCTCCCAATACCGCGCTCCAATGGGATTGGGTACTGTTGTATTTTTAACTGCTTAAGTTTACTCAATTACTTAATACTAAGTGTAATGTTGCACACCACGGCCTCTATGAACCACGTGTGAAGGAGTCAAAATGGACTTGCTTTGGTGTTGAGCATTGCTAAACTTTTTTTATTTTTATTTTATTTTATTTTTTTTGGGCGTGTGTGTAGGTATATTGTGTGTTGTGTTGGTATTGAAGTGTGGTATGTTTATGTGTTTGGTTTGATGATTGGTTTGAAAAGAGAGAATACTCTGGTGGTGGTCGAGAGTATGATAATCATTTAGCCAACCTAATTTACAGATGCACAGTTGCGACTTGGATATGGGGTCATACCCAAATAGTGGCTAATAACTTTTTTAAAAAGTCATTGATTTAAATACTACAGTAAATGATTTAGTACTATATATAGGTACTGATTAATGGTTTTGGAAAGACTTAAGGATTAAAAATGATAATCTAATCTAACGCGGTTTTCAAATTAATTGTATATTCGTATTAATAATTTAATATTCCAATTTCACGTGCCAATCAGTTATTGGCATTACCAAAAGTTAAGTCTAGTTTCAATTGTTTATTAATCACGTATATTGTGGTCAACATCAATTTTAATTGGTTAGATATTGTTAGTTTATATTAGTAAGATAGAATTCAAATTAATTTGTATATGGGTTGGCAACAAATCTGTATATTGTTAGTTTATATTAGTTCTTTGAAATTTCTTTTAAAAAGCAAAAAGGTTAATATATGTTGAAATACTGTAGCTTTTTCCTTTTCTCTGAAATTGAAATGAACCTTGCTATTTTGAATATTCACCTGGATGAAGACATTTTTTCATATGAAACCATAACATGAAACCACTATCATGCAAGAACACGCAAAATAAAAATAAACATTTATCATGTAAAGGCAGTTTTGAAATATAATAGGTATTTGTTCAAAAAAATATAAAAGATAATTTATTTAAATAATAAGTACAAAGACCATAACTAGAATTAATTCTTACGCATTCTCTATACGTTGTCTTATATTTTGAATCTTTGTGAATTTAATTTGTATATAATATTTGACGTAACTTGTAAATATGTGTAAACTTAAGGTTAACAAGTAAATATTTTTTTCAATCACAAGGCCACCTACGCGAATTTAAAAACTGTATACCTGTTTGAACTTTGAAGTGTTTGCGTATAAAAATGTATAAGACAATCGATATAACTTTTGTAATTAGTCTAACCCAAAAGTGAACATATTTAGATCACTTGATGCATGGTTTCCTATTTTATAAGGCCACTTGGTCAAGTTTCTTTTGAGGATTTTTTTTTTTTTTTTTTTTTTTTTTTTTTTTTTTTTTTTTTTTTTTTTTTCTTTATTTTTCAGCCAAGGAATCTTGAGGTTTTCCCACAGAAAAGTTTCAGCAATTTCGTGGTATTTTTCTAAAATTAAATAAATGTCACACTGTGTTCGAGAGACAAACTTCTGTGAACTAGTTGAAAGATTTAATTAACAAATTCTAGCCATCAATTTGTTTTTATCAATATTAATAAAAAATCATTTTTCACTCTTTTCTTAAAAATAAAATATCTTGCAAATAGTAAATCGTTAAGCAACGAAAAATACACCATCATAACGAGAATTTTTTTACCTTTCAGTAGACGGGCACTTCGATTTATTTTCGACGAACTTTTTTTTTTCGAGTTTTCTTTTGATGTTAAAATTTGCGTCTAGAAAAATCACATGTGATTTATATGTTAGGAATCACATGTGATTTTTCCAGACGTAAATTTTAACACTTACAAAAAAATGTCGAAAAAAAGTTTCTTGAAAGTATATAAAAGTGTCCCTCTATAAATAGATGATTTAATTCTCGTCGTGATAATATGATTCTTTTCGCGTAACGATTAACTATTTGCGAAATATTTAATTTTTAATAAAAGAGTGATTTTTTTAAAGATACTCGGTATATAACATCTATACTACATATAAAGATAAAACGTATTTACTCAAAATAAAAACTAAGACTAATATACCCCTTGTGCTTAATATATGAATGTCAACCTTTATATTCCCTTTTATATTAGTATTTCTATAAATCTAATTTGACTTTTGCTATCACTATTTTTAATGATTATCAATAATCATTTGTTTGAAAGTCTCAATTTTAAAACTTAATGTTTTACAACTTTATTTATTTATTTTTATTTTGTTTCCAGTTAATAAGAAACTTAAAAACTTTCATCAATGCATCACAATCACCACTATATAATACATTTATCTTTTAACATTTTACGTGATTTTGTATAAATAGAAAATAAATGACCAGGTTAAGGTGATGCCATCGTTTAAATGGCTTCTGGCCGAGATGAGAATCAATGGGTTTTGATTTTAGAGCATTATTTGCCGAACGTTACTTAAAACACTTAACAACATTATCACAACTATAACCTTTTTTGCTAAAAATTCCCGCCGGTATGAACAGATACTCGTCTATAAATCTATAATAATAAGACCAAACACAAAATAATCAAATATTTCAAGAAGTTTCAACTGGACTAATAGGATAGCCCAATTTTGTCACAGAAGAAAAAATGGTGTCATCTCATTAGACAGTAGAAAGTCAAAAATTGAAACAATGTAGTCAAACCCATCTAAATTTTATCCGGTAAAAAAATAGTATAAAAACACATGTGTCGATTTTGTAAGAAAATAAACTAAAAAAGGGATTAGGTAGTTAACGAAACTTTAGTTGTTAAATTTTAAATAAAATATGTGGATTTTTTTTTTATTTTTTATTTATTTTTTTTTTTTTTTTTAACATTTAACTTTATAGATTTTGAAAATAACCATGCACTTTATACCCTTTAGACTTCATACTTTTAAGAAAAATAACATATATTGTTATTTGTAAATATTATTTATAAATTTCATAATGAAAGCACGAGTTAATGTGATATGTAACTGAATACACGAAATTGTACACATACAATGATACAAACGGCTTATGTTATTCTTTATAAGATTAAGTAAGGATACATGAAAAAGTAATTTTTACTATCCATGTCCATTAATGACTCACATTATTCATCTTTATAAATTTAACCTGCGAGTACACGGGTTTAAAAGTAAAATACTGCTAATTCTTATTACTATCGATGTTTAATATTGAGTCACCTTATTCCTCTTTATAATTTTAACTCACTTATACGAGTTTAACATTAAATACGGCTAAAATTATTCTTAACATGAATATGAATATCAAAATGAAGGCACGGCCTCAGGCGTTATCGATTTTATGTGTATTTTGCTTTGTTTTAATTTGATTAAAATTTGAATCCAACAGCTATATAAAGGCTAAAAAAGCTAATACCCCATTTTAACAGCCACACAACCAAAATCACTTCACTTTGTTCCCCAATTCATATATTTTCACATGTACACTTTCAAATGAAGAACACGCTGAGAAATTGTTTAGGTTGTACGCTTACCATGAACATCATTTATCTTTTGATGATGACGGAGAGACTAGTTCAAACACTCGTAAGAGTACCTCGGGATTATGAAGGTGCTGAACAGCGTCCTTATGAAAAATTATTTTGGTGATAACCCAAAATACTCCAAGAGTAACTTTAAGGGGTGGTAAAACTATTTATGAAAATAGTTGAAGGTATAACTAACTGATGCGTGGTTTTGTGACCTTACAACAAGTTTTACCTCTCGAGGGATCTCAAGAGGCTTACAACCCCACCAGGCAGTGTACCTGACCGTAGTAGTATAGGATATTGGTAAGTACGGGGGATTGATCGTTCTCTCACAGGGAATAGTGTTCGTTAGGATAGAAAAACTACTCTAATAGGCCCAAGGGTGGAAGGAAGATTCTTTTTGTATTTTTATATTTTTAGGAAAGCAAGTAAAATCTCGGTTTTGAAGGAGTGGGCGGAATTAGTTGCTAGTCAACTAACCCAAAATTACTACTATTGCAAAAGAAAATAAATTATCTAAACTATTTGGTTGTGAAAACAATATGGAGAAAATTGTGTTTACTTAGATTTCATTACTCCCTAACTATCTTTTACCGGTTAATTGATATGTATGTTACTTGTGTGGATGAAGGGTGTATTCCTAATAACTCATGGAGTGGCATACATATCTCTCCAATTCTATTAGCTCTTATCTCCTCCTATGCCATGCACGGCACAACCATAGGGATTGTAAACAGTGGCTCATGCGTTAAATACTACCTTAATAGCCTAGTATGCCTTGGCTACATGTTTCCCAAGACGTTCAAGCACGTTACCATAAAGGAGGTTGGTCAGTTTTCTTGAGCCTAACATTGATGGAACAATCATCCTAACAAACAACAACACACACCAATTAACCAATAATGAATAGTTAGGTTTCATTAGATCTAAGCCAACACTAGAGAATTTAGCTACACATGTTAATTGAAAGACAAGCAAGATAGATAGTTAACCAACACATAGACATGATGATTAAATTAAAGTGAAGACTTATCTTTAATTAAGCATGAGGGTTCCAAGGGTTGGAAACCCTAAAAGTTACAGAAAATTCGTCTTAGGGTTTTGCCCTAAAAGTTCTCCACAAAGTTCCACACTTAATGAATGAAAATTAGAAAACTATATATAGATTTTACATTCTGACGGCGTCAGGTTATAGGTTTCTCGGATGGCCTAGATCCACTTCTGACGCCGTCACCTTATAAACCTTTCTGGGCCGTCACTCTTTAACTTTACTCCTGACGGCCTACACTTCCTAACACCTGACGGCGTCAGGTGTTAAATCCAAAATTCTATCTGGCCCGTCATTTGATAATTGGTTTCCACTCTTTTGTCAAGGCTTTCTGACGGCATCACCTTGTGACTTCTGACGCCGTCAGGTTGTAAATCATCATCTTTTGAGACTTTGTCGTTTTCTTCACTTTTATGCTCCAAAAACGTCCAAATATGCATGTTTTCCAGAATTCCTCTCAAAAGTACCTAAAATGACAAAAGGAACGATTTAGGGCAATATTTGATCACATTTATACGAATTAGGGCTTAAATGACCCCCTAAAAGCGTAACACTTTTCGTCTCATCACTAACTATAATGTTGAACCTATTCCTGGGCACTTTTTACTTTTTAGGTCATGGCTTAATGTGGCCTTTAGAATAAGTTTTAGTCCTATAATTGGCATATGGGAAAACCTTTGATGCTCTTGATCAATATTTACAAATTGAGGAACATTATTTGTCGTGATAGTTTGGACAATTTTATCGAATGTACATGGGATTTATACTCACAAGAGTATTTAGAAAACCATCTCCTAATGACATTTTGTGTTTATATGAAAAACATGAAAATTATCATGGGTTCCCGGGCATGCTTGGTATTATAGATAGTATGCATTGGGAATGGAGGAATTGCCCGAACAGATACAAAGGGGGTCAAAATAACCAACAATAATGCTTGAAGCTATTGCACAAAAGATTTGTTGATTTGTCATGCATTTTTTGGTATTACGGGGGCAAATAATGACCTTAATGTTCTATATCTTCAAACTTGTTTGACGACCTCATTAACGATATCCCTCACGAGGTCTCATATACGGTGAATGGTAAAACATACACCAATGGGTATTACGTACCTAGCCGACAATGTTTATCTCACTTGAGCTACTTTTGTCAAAACATATAGGGTTGCACAAGACCAACCTGATTTGAATGTTAAGAGGGCTAAAGAAAGTGTAAGAACATATGTGGAACAAGCTTTTGGCGTTCTACAAGGTCATTTTGGAATTATAGCATAATCGGCACGTGCTTACCAAGTGAACAAGATACGTAGAATTATGTCTTGTTGCATCATATTGCATTTCATAATACTAATACATCGGTGAAGTTAACGAGATATATATTAGTCCAGGAGCCAATACTAATAGATCATAATTTCATGAAAATCATGAAAATTATCATGGGTTCCCGAGCATACTTGGTATCGTAGACAGTATGTATTGGGAATGGAGGAATTGCCCGAACAGTTACAAAGGGGGTCAAAAATAACCAACAATACAGCATGAAGCTATTGCATAATATGATTTGTGGATTTGTCATGCATTTTTTGGTATTGTGGGGCAAATAATGACCTTACCGTTCTATATCTTTCAAACTTGTTTGACGACCTCATTAACGATGTCCCTTATGAGGTCTCATATACGGTGAATGGTAAAACATACACCAACGGGTATTACATACCTAGCCGACGGTATTTATCCCACTTGGGCTACTTTTGTCAAAACATATATGATCACACGAGAGCAACCAGATTTGAATTTTAAGAGGGCTCAAGAAAGTGTAAGAAAATATGTGTAACGAGTTTGGTGTTCTGCAAGGTCGTTTCGGAATTATAGCACAATCGGCACGTGCTTACCAAGTGAACAAGATACATAGAATTATGTATTGTTGCATCATATTGCATTTCATAATATTAATAGATCATAATTTCTAAATAAGTGAAGTTAACGAGATATATACTAGTCCAACAACCAATATGCAACGTAAAAAGATGTGCATAACGACCTTTGACGTGATCTTGTGGATCATATTTGGAGCACAACGAAGTGTAGTATTTTTATGTATTTTAATTTAAATAATCAAGAACTCCTTTTTTAATGAATTGTAATTTGAAGTTTAGTTTAATGAAAATGTGTTTGTTTTAAAGGGAAAAAAGAAATAAAAACTTGTGAATCACATGCACCTATAATCCCACTTATTAGGAATGGTGTTTTTGTAATTTTGAGTTATTAAATGTTTGTGATGTCCTTAAGAAAAATCCAAAAACTTTACATACTACTTAGAAGTTGACAATTGACTATATAAAGTCGTCGTAAAACATTAAGAGACTATATCTACCATCACCATCTTCAACGATCACATCACTAAAACACGCTTAAACGGTTAAACCATGATTTCATCAAATATATCTTACAATGATTCATGAAGAAGCATTAGTTAGTTTTAAAAGGTTATAGCCATCGTTTTCTTAAACCATGTATAACTCTCGGATACAGATTAGTAGCATTGTTGGCACTCTTCATTAGACAAACTCAACAGTTTTTATTTAGCGAAGAAAAACCTGTATGAGGAAAAAAAAAGTTTATTTATTATTATTATTATTATTATTATTATTATTATTATTATTATTATTATTATTATTATTATTATTATTATTATTATTATTATTATATCTTTTATTTTTTTTTAAATCTCAAATAATCATAAGTTGTTTCTATTTTAATGATTTATACATTGTAGCAAAAAATAGTAAAAAAGGTAGATCTCGTACTTTTTCAAGACAACCAATTATAAGCCAAGCCAAATGTATCTCGACTAAACTTTCCTCTTTCCATAAAAAATTTCGTTTTCCAACACATTATAATACTATTGCATCCAAACGCTCTGCCATAACACACGAGTTAAAATTCTCGTTTTCTCTATTAATATAACCAACCCATATTAATATAACAACCTTAAATGAATAGTCTAAGCAAATTTAAATGCTAACGCAACTTGAAAAGTAACAACTTGCTATTTTGGTGATTATTCTAACATAAAGGTAACATGTTGTAACAACCTTTATGGATCTTTATAAATTTTAAAATTGTCTTTAGGGCTTTGAGACTAATAATATAAGCCTTAGTGGAGTGGAACCATAACGAGAGCACAAACAACCACATCATATTAACGACAACTCAATTTTCTTTCTCTTAGACCTAACACATACCAAACACTCTAGTAAAGGACTAAAATCACAACCAAAACCCTCCCCCCCCCCCCACCCCCAACTATATATTAAAAAAGAACTTTCACTCACAAACCATTCATTTCTTCGGTCAACTCACACACACAAACCATTTCATTTCTTCGGTCCACTGACAGACAAAAGAATGCAAATTAAGGGGAGGAAAGGCGTTCTATTCAGTCCTCGTAGCAAGGGGACACGTCCTATTTGGCTAGACTAACCAAATGGTTTGGTTCAACTACTACTAGTCTAACCATAGTATCATTTTAGAATGACAAGCGAAAAATAAGTGAATTTTATATGTGAGATAAAGTTTAGGTAAGAATTTTTGATAGATTTTGATCAAAAACCGTTCAACCAAAGACCATAGTAGGCAAGAAAATTACTAGAATAAATTAAAATTGATAAAAAGATGAAAACACGTAAGATATTTTTTAAGATTTACCAAAATACGCAACATATTTTGTTAATTGGCAGTGTCGCAATCTGGAAAAATCGCAAAAGTTTAGGCTTCCTAAAGCAAACATAATTTGTTATTAAAGACAGTCGACAACAATTGGAGACAAAGTAAAAAAAAATGGGTGCAGGTTGCGACGCGCGTGGTGGCACGTCGGGTGGGCAACGGTGGTGATTTTGGTTGGATTTTTGCAGAACTACAAAATAAATAGAATGACGCTAACCATGTCAGTTAAATTCGAACGGTGTGAAAGTTGTTGCCAAAACAATATGCAGTTAGGGTTTTGGTCGAAAGTTAACGTCTATATTTCCATGAAAAGGAATAAAGGAGGTGGTACGGTTTGATGGGATGGTGTAGAGAAGGAGGCTCAACGTAGCTACCTAGGTATGAGGATCTGAGTCGCTATGATACCATATTGAATAATGAAACCTCCGTATGTATTATCCTTTATTGATTGACTAATTATAAACCTAAAAGGCTAATGAACCCTAAACTTACAAACCAGGCTTGGTTACTAACAATATGTTCTAGAATTATTTTTGGAATTGAAAATAAAGAAAAGTAAAATTAATTGAAGGAAAATGTAGAAGAAAGAAACCTATTGGTTTATCTTATGTTCTAGAGATTGAAAATAAATGAAAGAAAGGTATGTTTATAAAGTTTAAAATTAGAGAATATGAGCTAATAAAATTACACTTACACCCCTTAATTAAAATCTATATTTTTGCAGATCTAGTAATGGATGAAAGGACATTCTTGTCATTTTAAAGTATTTAACTTCTTTTTCACATTTTTCATCCAAAGTGGCTCAAAAAATAAAAGAAGTTTTATTTTTTTCTATTTTTTTCCTCCTTTACTTCTTTCAAAAAATTATTGAAAACATTACTTTGTTTTAGTTGCTTTCATTTTCACTCCTTTTTTTTTTTTTTCATTTACAAAGTTGTAGAACATATGTAACATATCACCTAATAGTTACACATTCAAGTGGTAAGACACCTCATATATTTATAAAGCGAGATGATATACACTCTACAACTAGTGATGTGTACGTCACAAAATCACATTTATAATGCATATGATATAATACTATATATGCTTATTTATGATGTGCACANTTCGGTTCTCTCGATCCGGTTTCCTTTGGTATTAAGCTTCTTTTAGCAGTTTTATCCGGTTCGAGGTGGTTCGATGTCATCCGCTTAACGTAGATTTTAAAATCCGCTTAAAGTAGACTTTAAAATTCGGTCCGATTTTCAAAACCATGATGTCATCCCACCGCAACACGAGGACAATAAAACCTTGCAGAGCTAATATATAGTTTATCACTTGTAGCATTGTTAGAATTTTGTAAAGATCCGTCTTGCATTGTCACAACCAAAAAAAAAATAAAAAAAAAAAATAAATAAAAATAAAATAAAAAATAATAATGTCTCAATGTTAATTTATGTTGCGTGAAAAACTCAGTAATTAAATAGTTGTGTGTAGATGTGGCAGAATATTAGGTCAGGTCAGGTGGTGTCACGGGTCTTAATGATATTTGGGTCTAAATGGGTCCAGGTCTAGATATATCATTCGGGAGTTTGAGTCTAAACGGGTCCCGGTTAGTTATGAGTACAAAACAAAAAAAGTGAAACAAGAGTTTAAAATTTTCACTGACTCGCTAGACCCAACAACACTCATCCCATAATAAAGTTTCACCCAAGTTAATCCATATTCACCATGACGCAGTCGAATTCGTTTAGCTATGGGGCTCCTGGGAGGAAGAAGGCCGTGATTATAGGTGTGTCGTATAAGAATACGAGGCATGAGTTGAAAGGGTGTATTAATGATGCTAAGTTTATGAAGCATCTTTTGATGACTAAGTTTTGGTTTACTGAAGATCAGATTGTGATGCTTACTGGTAATTGACTAACTTTTTTTATCTATGATTTTGTTTAACTTATGTTACTCATGTTTTTTTATCGATATATTTTACGCGTTGCATAATTGTACATTGTTTACGGCATGCTTTATCTGGTTATACAGTTGAGTGTGTAAATGAAAATAAAAAGTGTGCCATACACGTTATTTGTGAGAGTCGTACTTTCTTTGTTTTATCATGTGCCAGTTTTCAGACTTTTTCTTCCACTATCTCAAGATGTCCTCAAGATGCTCACCAATTTTCACTTTTTCGAATGTTTGGGCGGCCATTTATTTTATTTTTTTTCTATTGTATACATAACCTTTTATGTTACGAAATTGTGTGTATTTTTTTACTATTTTCCCTCGATGATTTTTAAGCAACCTATTAATAGCGAAGGGTAATTTGGGTCATTACATATGAGCAAAATTCATACGAATGTCACAAAATTTAAAAGTTTAGATATACAATAACAAAATATAATTGACTGCACAGCACTCAATGTCAAGTTAAATAGATTTTTAGGTCACCCACATCATATGGGGTGGTTTCAATTATTGGACAGGAAACTTCTTTTGTTTTCTTAATATAATTTTAGTGGAATTTTTGTATTAGCTCACCTGCACACTTTATTAGTATTAGTTATGAATCTTAATGTTTTAAACATGTTTTAATTGACCCGGCGGCCGGCGAGCTTTATGTTGTTGGTTCAACACCGCTATTGTGTTGCATGGAAAAAGAAACAGATTTGGAAGAAGATGTGGAAACAAAATTTGGTGTTTTCATGTTAAAATTCTTGTAATTTTCTGTTTAAAATTTTTCTAAAAAGAAGAATATTTGGTGAAAAAATATATTTGTTTTTTCTAGTAAATTGACTTGTTTTAATTCAAAGCAACATGTTTCAGATGCATTTATTTTAAAGTTACAAACTTACAAAAGTGGTTGGATTTCATAAATTGTATTCTAACGGTCACAATTCAATTCATGGGTCACAATGTAATTCATGGGCTAGATATGAGTTACAATGGGCTTGTAAAAGTCCAATATGGTGTTTCCTTTCTTTTAAAAATAAATAAACAAATAAATAAAAACATAGAACCAACACAAAAATAAAAAAAGTTAAGATATAGGGGTAAATGAGTCGTGTTGAGGACTTGAGGTGACGTGTAAATGGTTTGATTCTAATATGACTAGCCGTAGTAATTAAACATGAGATGTTCGGGCTGCAATTGTTGGCCCAATTTACGGATCTTTAAATCAAAATATACCAAAAAGAATGAAATAATCTCTATTTCTATAAAAGTGTTTGAAATAATCTCTATTTCTATAAATCTGTCATTGTTGTAATCGTTACAAGTTCTAATCTATATATAAGAAATGAAAAGGTGTGAATGAAGGGTTGTGTTGGTTCGAATAGAATCCAACAGATGTGTCCCTTCCTTGAATAACTGTTTTGTAACTGCTATGGCAGTTATTTTCCAGCGTGTTGACTTTTCTTGGTTGACTTTGACTTTTGGGTTTGACCCTCTAAATGGGTAGAGAAC
Source organism: Artemisia annua (assembly GCA_014162995.1). Taxonomy (NCBI): domain Eukaryota; kingdom Viridiplantae; phylum Streptophyta; class Magnoliopsida; order Asterales; family Asteraceae; genus Artemisia; species Artemisia annua. The sequence continues at coordinate 84,655 of LBNU01010361.1, forward strand.
GGGTAAGATTGGGATTAACCCAACA
>LBNU01010365.1:2278-13336 GCA_014162995.1 Artemisia annua
CGAGGCCATAGAATGTTCATGATTAATCGTAAAGTATGAAATAGATCATCTAGTAAGGCAAAGTAACCAATTGTGCAAATGAGCATCCTACAGCAACTTATCGAGCGAAAATAACAAAACCGAGGTCGTAGAATGTTCATGATTAATCGTAAAGTATGAAATAGATCATCTAGTAAGGTTTTATGTGATTTCAACTTTGCCTCACTGGTAAGGTTTTATGTGATCATTATAATGTAGAGAAAACAAGGATTATCTGAATTGTTAAAGAGGTTGTTGAATACATTTTTACTTTACAATCCACCAACAAATTTTACTTTCGTTGGTTAAATTTGATTGTCAAGTAATAAAATTCTAGTGAAAAATGTAAGTTCTCAATCCAACAACAAAATCAAAATCGACATTCTAGTTAAAAGTTGAATTAGGGCCCGTTTGGTACGTGGGTTTATGTGGGTTTAGGATTTAATTAATGCATAGAAGATGTTTGGTTGTGTTTTTGAGTTTTAGGATTGGAGTTGTAACTCACATATTAGGGGATGTGAAAAAGTAGAGTAGTTTATGAGGTTTTATGACATGTGGGACCACATATTTGTTTCTTCGTATCTTCTCTTTGTCTTTTTCTTTTTTACTTATACTATAAAACAAAAACAAAAATTATCTTTCTTTTCTAATTATTAATACAAATAAAATTTTAATTATATTTTAATATATAATATATCTTTTTAAATATTATTTTCTCTCTCATACTCAAACTTAAATCCAAATCCTAATCTACAACTTTACATTTAAATCCGAATCCTAATCTAAACCAATTTACAAACCAAACGGGCCTTATAATTTTTATGTTTTGAGTCCTACAGAACATGAGCAATGCATCAAGTCTTTAAAAAACTTAAAGCATTTAATGCATTTAATTATTTGAGACATAAAAAGAGAAAGCTTTTATCAAAGACTTGAGGTTGATCAAGTCCTTGTAAAAAGCTATTCAAAAAGCTTTTGATACAATTCACAAAAACCTCGTTCAAAAAAATATTTGGAATAGTGAAAAACTTTTGTTAGTTTTTGCATTGCGGATTTTCTAACAGACCAGTTTGGTTTATAACTTTATATGACGTAAAGACGAAGTTGTTTTGTTTTTATAATTTTTGAAAAGGGAGGTGATTTGCACACTCCTTTTTTTATTGGCACACTCACAATACAAGTAATTAAAGTAGGATGTAAATATGATACAAATGTCTGATGGAGTATTTAGAGTGTCCCAATTAAAAACAAAAATGTGTAAATCAATACCCTTTTGAAAATAAATGAACGCTGTCACCAATAATAACAGATTATATCTAGGAAATTTCTTTATGTTTTATTATTAATTTATTATCTTTCCCAAACTACAAAACATCATTACTTATATTACAGCATTAGTAGAAATGATAGGTCATTAAAAAACTAATCAATATATTGGTTTTAAATTGCGTGCGGCAATCTGTTGCCTTGAGGTCAAAAAAACCGATGTGCGACACGGTTGTGAGTGTATCACGGACGCCGTTGCGAGTGTATCACGGACGCGTGACGCTAAATAATAAATAAAAAAAAATAAAAAAATATATATTTCTACTTAAATTAATGATTAAATATTGAATAAATCACGTGCATATTGATACCACTTAATGTTATAACATTAAAAATGTCACCTACAAACATATTCCTAGCGAGTAACGATAATGTCAAAAGTCAGTTACTAATTATTATACAAGCAATACAATGTTGTGACGTGATGTGTCCATTCCGCCCGATGCGAGCAATACACTGTTTCGACTTGATGCGTTCACATTATATAGCATCCCGAAACAACCTCACATCAAGTTTCGTGTTGTGTTTTTTCAAACGCATTACTGGATGCTGCGATGCGAGCGCAACGGTGCATGCATTTTTAAACCAAGATCAAGAGAAGTTGAATTAGGTTTAAATTTTATCATTTTCAGATTAATTGAATAAAGCTTAATACATCTGTAAGTATTACTCATTAATTAACTGATAACATGATTAGCAAAAACCATTTATTTTGATAAATGTATATAATAATCAATTTATTTATTCTTATTTGACAATAAAAATATATAGTCCAAACCCATGATGAGAACCTACTCTTTAGTTGAATAAGGTTATTCGCGTAGGATTAAAACTCCAAGAAAATTCCACAAATATTAACAACTCATTGATACACACATAAACCTGGATCTTGCTGATAAATAGTATATTGTTAATTATTGTTACGATTAATACGTAATATGTTGTCATTTATGCACCTTAAATAAAGGTTTATAAATAATGTTTATGGTGATATGAAGACTATGTAGAGTTCATGTACATAAATTTTTATCGGAGCAGCGTGTACAAAAATGAAAGATTAACTAGTTGTGTAGATTAAAGGGAGAGAAACCAAAGCATATGTAAACAGCTTATTAACTAATGGATTTTTTTTACACAATCCTATGTGTTGTGATTAAACTTCTCTTAATTGAAAATATAGTAATTACTTAATATCAAAGATTTTCATGTTTAACATCATCTTCTATAATGAGTTTATTAGTTGGTATTTGTACACAAAATGATAAGAGTTAACCACAACTCATAGGGTTGTGTTTAACAAAATTATTAACTAATTATAAAATACTAAATAGGTTAGTTGAGATTTTTATGGATTTTATAAATTACTTAGCATTATAGAATGAAGTTTTTATGCTTTAACAATTTATAAATTGTTAGGAATTATTGATTCCTGCTGAATAATACTATGGCTTAGTGATTACTGCTGATAGTGTGATCCTGCGGATATTGAACGGATAGATTTTGTTTATTTTAGGACAAGATATATAGAATATCTTTTATAGTTTTGTGTTTATTCGTTTCTTGTAAAAAGGTTCAGGGTTTCTTGTAGTATAAAAGGAACCCACGGCCAATGCATTAGGTATAAGTTTATAAACAATCTTTAGTAATTAATAAAAGATCCATAGAGTATCAAAGTGTTCTTAGTAGTTTGTGTTATTCTTGTATTTGAGTTCCGCTATAGAATACAAGTTGCAGAGATTCTCTTTTAGTGTGTTTGTGATTACATACGCATAACTAACGATTCACAGGCTCTAAGATCTATCAAGGTCTTAAGTTTCAACATAAATGAACAGTATTTTTACCTTTTTCGGATAATATAATTGAGTAATATGAAAACAATATAAATTTGATAAAGTTTAACATTAAAGATGTTTTTAACGTTATGTTAAATAACAACAATAATACTTAATTCTATCAAAGCGAAATATAAAAGACGTGAAATATTGACTGTCACACTTTTATCCAAAAATAAAGCGAAGTGGTTTTAAAGGGGAAGCGAAAAAGGAAAAAAAAAAACTCTCCGCAAACGAATAGACTTTAAATATTCAAACCATTGGAGCATGAGTGAACATGTCGTGTGCCACTACCATCATATAAAATAATATCTTATTCCTTGCCATTTTCAAAGTATCATATTTTATTAAATATTTAAAAGTCATTACCTTCATGAGTAACTTTATATCTACGAATAAACAATTAATATCATATATAATCGTTATGTATAAATTATATGAATTATTCAATGGATTTCCTAATTAAAAGCATAGATGGGACCTACTTGTTTGTTCTTAAAGCCATGAGAGATAACCTTAATAATAAACTTTTGTTTAAAATAATGAAATTTATTATATTAACTTAATATAAAAAAATCAAAGTGGGATGAATTATTGTATGATATTACACGCTTGTCACACTTTGTGGACTTTCCTAGCACTTTTCTTTTAAATTTAGTTTTACACTTTTATTTATGAATTTGAGAAGTGTATGGGCCAAAAGATTGTGTCTATTAGCTCTCCCTTAACTTTTGTATGTTCCAGTGTCTTTTCCCTTCTTACGATTTTTTTCATGTTCATATAGTTTTTCTCCACATTAGATTTATTCATTTTTTGTCACAAAGTTAAGGCTGAGCATCGGTCCCGTATCAACTAAGACCGAGACCGAATTAGCCCAAAAGCCGAGACTGAAGACCGGACCGAATGTGATCGGTTCGATCCGGTCCGATCCAGTCTCGGTCGTTCCGTCGATCAGTCTGGCCAAACAAGGCAAAATGTTCTCTTTGTTATATCAAAAGTACCGATCAAAACGAATGCATTTGTATTCCAATGTTTTCTACCAGTCTCGCCAAGTTATAACCCACCAAATATCCAGATAAACGTAGTATGTTGATAGGATTGTAATGTCCTATAAAATTTAAAATTTAAATTCTTTAACAGATACACTTTGACTATCTGAGTAACTCAAATATTCAAATCTTATATTCTTTTTGGTTCAGTTTAGGTTCTTTTTGTATGTTTATTTTGAATTCTTAGGTCCTATCTTCCTGTTGAGGTAAAGTTCTACACTAGGGTCTTGCTTGATGTGGGTCTTGAGCCTAGCGAGCCTGAAACAAAGGTAACGCAAGTTAGCCTCGCTTTAGAGTTTATCCCAAGACCAAGCTCCAGTTTAAAAATTAGTTTGGGTGTAAATATTAATGGGGTGCGTAAATACGAAATAAATGAGTGTAAGTAAAAAGCGGGCAAAATTTACTGATTCCTTGAGCATTGAATGGGGTTGGGTATTTATAATACCTCAACCACCGTACCTGACCATACAAGGAAGTGGCGAGCCGGTCTACGTCTAGGCTAGACCTCTAGGCTACCGTTCACGTATGGGCAAACATGTCCCTCAGAAACCGGGACGGCGGCACACGCCTGGTTATTGCCATTAACTGTTGGTCCATATAATAGAGTGCTTTGGTCTTTCCCGAGGTGTTTATTATTATTATACTATTATTTACATGTGACCCGCGCCAAGCGGCGTGGTTTGGTGTTTCACAAGTGAGTGTCGTCCGGAGTGAGTCATCCGGACACATACACGAACATGTCCCCCCTCCAGTATTGTAGTATCGGAATTAATCCGATAGTACAATACTTAAGAAATTTATTTTATTAAATGGGCAATTGGACAAACGTAATAAATGCAATAAGTTAAAAGGAAGGCTGTGAGTCATGCCTTGATTTTTCTGGTGTCGACGTGTGTCCCACTTTGTTCTCCTCAATGGTCAAGATTTTTTTACTGACACGATTTGATGTTTCGTCCTCTTTTACTTTGCCTATAATATAGGGGAGCCATTAGTTTTTACCACCTCTTTTTTCACTGTCTGCCTCCTACGATCTGCGATCTCCCGTCTTTTCTCTCTCTTCTGGTGCGTCTATCCTTTTCCTAACATTTCCTTTCCTCCATTAGACCCTTCGTCGTATTCCCTCCGGATCCTAAGACATGTCGGATGAGAATTTTGCGCCGCTTGATACGGGTGGTCAAGAGGATGTGGGTGATACTTTTTGTGTTCCCATGCTTGATATGCATTTATATACTTCGGACTTGGGCGAAGGGAACGGCAGCTGGATTGCACAATCTTATGGAATTCCGCTTGAATTTCATCCTCGTCCGGCACCTGAAGGCATGACTATTCTTGATGTGCCGGACGATGCTATTTTGATGTATCTTCATTATTTCAAGCAGGGTGGTTTTAGGATTCCCACTTCCACTTTTTTCTTGAAGGTGTTAAAGTAATTTAGAGTCCACGTTTCTCAATTGGTGTCGATCGGCATAAATAAAACCACCATGTTTGAGATGTACTATTAGACCTTAGATTTTGAGCCTACCGTCCTTCAGTTCCGTGTGTTTTACAAACTTTGCAAACAAGGCCACTGGTTTTCCATCCAGAGTCCGACCGGAAAAAATTTCAAACCTTACTTTAAGGTAATTAAGTATAGCGTCAATAAATGGAAGTCACAGTTGTTCCTTGTTTATCGAAGAGCAATCCCAATTCCTATGCCATGGCGTCATCAAGATTCAAACGTCTCGAACCCACGTCCAGCATCCGACACTTATGATGAAGATAAGGTGGCGAGACTTCATGAGGTAGTTGATGCGAGGATTGCGGCCTAACAAAAGGTTTTACCTCTCAAGGGATCTTGAGAGATTTTGCAATCCTCCAGGCAGTGTACCTGGTAGTTGTAGTTAGTATAGGTATGTCCGGGGGATTTTCGTTCTCTAGGAGAATAGTGTCGTTAGGATTGAATTGTAGGTCAACTAGGTCTAAAGGTGAGGGATGATTCTTTTTGTATTTTTATATTTATAAAAGCAGTAAAAATCTCAGGTTTTGGAAGAGATGGCGGAATTAGTTGCTAATCAACTAACCCAAAACTACTAATTAAACAAAATAAAATAAAATAAATGACAAGAAAAGTAAAGAGGTGTACTTCTTATAGTGAGACAAACGTGTTTACTTAGATTTAATTACTCCCTAAATATCTCTTGTTGACTCGTTGAATGTCACAGTTCAATTGTTTTAGTTGAAGCATGTATTCCTTAATACCAGTCGTTGGGTGTGCACAACCTAGCCTAACTCTATGAATATTAGCTTCTTCATATGACGACACGTTTAGTATCCTATAATAGAATCATTAACCTCTACTCATGCATTAAATAAAACGAATAAAACCGTAGTGCTATCCGATTACGTTTCTTAAGACGTTGAAGCTTGTTACACAAAATAGGTTAGCCAGTTTTGTTAAGCCTAACGCGAGTCAATCAACTAAACAATAGACAACTAATCAACAATCAAAAACTAGGTTTCATTAGATCTAAGCAAACACAAAATAACTTAAGCTAGCATGTTAAAAGGAANAAACTTTGCAAACAAGGCCACTGGTTTTCCATCCAGAGTCCGACCGGAAAAAATTTCAAACCTTACTTTAAGGTAATTAAGTATAGCGTCAATAAATGGAAGTCACAGTTGTTCCTTGTTTATCGAAGAGCAATCCCAATTCCTATGCCATGGCGTCATCAAGATTCAAACGTCTCGAACCCACGTCCAGCATCCGACACTTATGATGAAGATAAGGTGGCGAGACTTCATGAGGTAGTTGATGCGAGGATTGCGGCCTAACAAAAGGTTTTACCTCTCAAGGGATCTTGAGAGATTTTGCAATCCTCCAGGCAGTGTACCTGGTAGTTGTAGTTAGTATAGGTATGTCCGGGGGATTTTCGTTCTCTAGGAGAATAGTGTCGTTAGGATTGAATTGTAGGTCAACTAGGTCTAAAGGTGAGGGATGATTCTTTTTGTATTTTTATATTTATAAAAGCAGTAAAAATCTCAGGTTTTGGAAGAGATGGCGGAATTAGTTGCTAATCAACTAACCCAAAACTACTAATTAAACAAAATAAAATAAAATAAATGACAAGAAAAGTAAAGAGGTGTACTTCTTATAGTGAGACAAACGTGTTTACTTAGATTTAATTACTCCCTAAATATCTCTTGTTGACTCGTTGAATGTCACAGTTCAATTGTTTTAGTTGAAGCATGTATTCCTTAATACCAGTCGTTGGGTGTGCACAACCTAGCCTAACTCTATGAATATTAGCTTCTTCATATGACGACACGTTTAGTATCCTATAATAGAATCATTAACCTCTACTCATGCATTAAATAAAACGAATAAAACCGTAGTGCTATCCGATTACGTTTCTTAAGACGTTGAAGCTTGTTACACAAAATAGGTTAGCCAGTTTTGTTAAGCCTAACGCGAGTCAATCAACTAAACAATAGACAACTAATCAACAATCAAAAACTAGGTTTCATTAGATCTAAGCAAACACAAAATAACTTAAGCTAGCATGTTAAAAGGAATAAAAGCATAAAAGATAATCAAACAATACATAGACATATTGAATGATTAAAAGTTTACTTATCTTTAATGAAACATGAGAGAAAAGAGGGTTTGGGAACCCTTGAAATCTCTGAAAATTCATCCCTAAGGTATGTTTTCAAAGTTGCACACCTAATGAATGAAAAATCCTAAACTATATATAGATTTTACAAGTTGACGGCGTCAGGTTATAAGTCCTGACGCCTTCAGAACGCCGCGATTAAGGTTTCGTCTTGTGCAAACAAAGTTCTGACGTCGTCACGTTGTAGAGTCATTGGGCTGTCTCGTGTTATCACAAAGCCTGACGGCCTCACCTCAATTGCACCTGACGCCGTCAGGTGCAAATCTTCAATATTGTTTCTGGGGGTCACGTGTTAATTTCCACCGGTTTTATCTTCAAGTGACGGCGTCAGCGTCCGAAGCCTGACGCCGTCAGGTGTAAATCCTGACTTTTTCTTGACTTTGTTGTTTTCTTCATTCTTGAGCCCAAAAATGTCCAAAATGCTTCATATTCCAGAAATCACGTCCCAAATACTTAAAATGATAAAAGAAAAGATTTGAGGCAATATTTAACCTTAAATTCACGACTTAGGGCTTAAATGTGACAAATGGTATTTTTCATAAACTAATTTTATAATAAATTTCTATTTATTATACTTACTTTGAACGTTATATGCATTTTAGCACACTTCTGCATGTTTCTGCACATTTCTACATGTTTTCGGGAGCTGTCCTACACACTGTAGCTTACAGTCAATACTAAAAAAGTTTATTTTTGTCAGTAAACACAAATTAATCCATTTCGGATAGTTACTGACAAGTTTCGTAATTTACTGAGAGCTTTCTCACATTTTCTGAAAAACAACGCCGCACGCGAACCGACACCACAGTATTTATGGTAAAAGTCAAGTAAATATATTTTTGAGTCAGTAAACTCATTTTATTACTTTTCTGACAAAACCGTGGCTAAAAACTTTATTTTACGTAGTCGTGTCCAAAAACGTCAAACCGGGACGTAACAGTTGCATTTAAGCTTAAACCGACACACGATATACCAACGAGGAGTAAAACTATAATTTTCCCCCCTTGGATACCCTTGGAACCGGCCACATGCACCCACCAACTTATGTGCACATGCAAATCTCCCTAAAATCCCTTAAACACCCTATTAACCACAATACATCCTATTATCCAAATCTAATACCCAACTTTTACTCTTTAACTAGTTATTTGGGAGCACCTAAAATTCTATATTTCTTCCTCTTCTTCTTCTTTGGCCGAGCACAAACACACACACAAACACATTTCTCTCAAAAATTTGAAGATCAAGATTAGTAGGGTTATATTTACAAGAGTTTTGGGTTATACATAAGTTGATTTGGGTTAAATTGGAAGTCATTTGGGTCTCTTTGTTCTTCTCCTAGCCACGTTCCAACATAACCTTTGTAAGGATTCATCAAAACTTTTCAAATCTTGTTTATTACATGTTTTTATGATGATCTAAAGTGTTACCAAGTGCTAAATGTATATATTTTGTTAAGATGAAAAGTTTACATATATGTATGTTTGCATGCATGGATCGAAACATATTAAATGCTAGGAGTAAATGTGTAGATTTCTTGCTTGTGTGGTAAGACTTACTAATTGTGGTACTAAATTTAAGGCACAAACATAATTAGTACAAATTTTACAAATTAAAGACAATATATACACATATACACATGTGTATATAAATCGGCCAACATAAAAATTATGAAATTATTGGGGTTTTGAAAAACATAAAATTTTAGCTCAAGTGGTGAATTGGTTGGAGTTTTACTTGAAGGATTATAATTAATTACATATTTAATTAACTTTAACTAATTATAAATAATTAGTTAAAAATATAATTTTTGGTGAAATTCATCTTATTAAGTCGAAATATATTATTTTAGTTGGATAAAAATAATATTCATTAAACTTTGTGTTTTGAGGATTAAACACAATTAAAAGTGTTAATTATGTTTAATTATATGAATTTTAGACACTATTATTTGGTTTTGGGCCAAATGGCCCAATAGGCCCATAAAGGGGTGGCTGTGAACAGTAGAACCGAGCCCAACAAACATTTTTTCAACTTTGACTTTTTGACCAAAAATTATTATCGGACGTGTAAAAATTAATTTCGATATATAACGATATATTAAACGTAACTAAAACCGTATTATATAGTTTTGGGCTAATATTGGGTTAACGGGCCCAATAGTGAAGCTTAAGCCCAATAAATATTTCGGATGACGAAAACGAGTTTTTACATATATTTGAACTTACGGTGATTATTTTTATAACATAGAACGGATTAAGACGATAACTATATTAATAACGAATAATATAGTTATTACGTACTAAATTTTACGAATAAAGTGACTAGTAAATTATTTGAGAAATTGCAACATTTGAGGAAAATGAAAACGTTTAACAAACGAACGGGTCATGCCCAAATTTCTAAAAATTATAACACTTAGAGTATTTCACAAAATACTTACCTTTATATACTTTTCTAAATACAAGTGTATATATATGAGGACTTAATATTTAATTATATTATAAATAACAAAATATATTTATAATATAGTATTTCCTCATAAATATAAAATTTATAAAGATATCTCGAGCATATTTAATTAATTATAAACTAAATTAATTAAATACTTAATTACTACTATTATTCTATTCAAGGTTGCAAAAATCGCGAATCGGTAGTCGGGCAGTCGACCACCTTGTAGCTTGTAATCGGTCTAGGTGGGATTAATCGGTGATTAATCGGATTGGCAATACTGACAAATTTTGGTTATTTCCGGCAAGTTTTGTGTAATTCCGGTGAGTTTTAGCTATTTCCGGCAAGGTATTTTCTAAAAAACAACTTATAATAGACTTAAGCAGTTACTATAAGTGATCAAAATAAGTTTACAGTTAGTTTTGGGTACTTCCGGCAAGATTTATAGGTTTCCGGAAATTTTGACCACCATTCCGCCGTTGATCGCCGTTGACCACGGTTGACCTATGTGTTTGACCCAGTTACATAAATCGGCAAGGTCGGTGGCCTTGTAGCACCTAATCGGTGATTAATCGGCCTTGTAGACCTTTTTTTGCAACATTGATTCTATTTAACATATATGTATATATAAACTATATATATATATATATATATATATATATATATATATATATATATATATATATATATATATATATATATATATATATATATATATATATATAT
>LBNU01010370.1:0-13832 GCA_014162995.1 Artemisia annua
TTCCTCTAGGATTAGTTCGAAAACAGAGTCAAAACCAAGCATTAAGATTCGAGATTCGTACAATATAAATGACTTGAATAAGAACAATGATCTAGAGAAGGCTAGGAAAAGGGCACTACTTCATAAGGATGGTATCTTAGGCTCACAACCTCGTATGGTGCCTCCTTGTTTATTGAGGAACATTGCTAAGGTGCAACCTGCTGAGTCTAGGAGTTATAGTAAGTCATCTAGAATGCATATGAAGCAAAACAAACCTAAAACTGCTCCTAGGTGGATACCAACTGCTAAATCTTTTGAGATTAGGAATATCGATAAGCCTTCCACTATGCATAATAAGCTTAATGATCCTAGACCTTGCCATAAGTGGATTCCAACTGGTAGAATTTTTAAGAATATTGGACTTAAGTGGATACCTACTGGAAAGGTGTTCACTGATGGCAAAACCATGGTTGAACGTGAAACCCCCAAGGGTTTGGATACTGTTGTCACTAACCCATATATATGCAATCAAGTTTGTGATGTTAGTGCAGGTAGTCCTTACTCAGTTGCAGGTACATCAATCATTCACTATATGAGAAAACTCAAAGTCTGGAGGCCTAAAGCAATCATTTCTCCAGCTTTAAGAGTTTGGGAATGTCGATGTTGATGCATGTGCTTTATGACGTCTGAATACATCAGTTCAGGCCTCGTTCTTCATGACTATGATGTTTGAACACCACAGTTCAAGCCTCAATCTTCAGTTTCATCATTATGGTGTCTGCTGACAAAACTTCAGGCCCCGTTCATCAATGAAAAGAAAGGTGTACGATTTAGTGCGCCTTATCTTCGGAAGAAGAGAAATCTTCTTGGTTTTGATCATCTTCAACAACATGCTTCATGCTTTCTCCATGCTCGTTCATTCATCAAGTGGATCTACCTATCTTTGTCTGAATTCTTATACACTTGGTCAATCAAAAATTACAACCTCGTTTGCAATTTTTGAGGGGGAGAAGGGTGAATGAAATACATGATTGATAGTATTTTTCATTCACTTGCTACTTGGGTGAATGAAATACTTGATTGATAGTATTTTTCATTCACTTACTACTCAATCAAAAATGGCAAACTTCGTATGAAATTTTTGAGTGTATGCTTATTCACTTACTTTGTATGCAATTTTTGGTTTTTGTGCGTATTCAATCAAAAATGGCAAACTTAGTGTGAATAAACTACATGATTGAGTGTATTTTTATTCACTTTCTACATGATGATTGATGCTTGAAGTATGGTCATTCGGCTCTCCTCCGACACCTAATGCTCCATATATTAAGGATGACTGGGATTTATGTTTGATGAATACTTCCAAGCCTCTACGAAGGTTGATCATCTAGTTCCAGAATATCTTGTTCCGGTTCCTGCTGACTCAACTAGTTCACCTTCTTCAAGCTCCATTGATCAAGATGCACCATCTAGAAGTATTACTCAGACTACTCAAGTAACCCAATCTCCAGTTACTCCTCAAGGTGTTGATGATGACTATCATGATATTAAAGTTGCACACATGAATAATGATCCGTTTCCTTACCTCTTTCTTCACGGATTTTTGTTCCTTCCAATGTGCACTTTGTAAACCAACCGCAAGATCATAAAGGAAAATGTCGGCTAAGAATTTGGACATGGAATGTCATGTGATCACGGAGTTTATTTGGTATCCTTTATTTGAGATTGTAGTTAACTTTCACAAACGGCGTGATCTTATTTTATCTTGAAGTCGGGGTTGGTTGGATGCATGACTTTCAATGATAACTTGCTCGTGATTAAGATTTAAGTTGAAGACTTGGTTTATCTAGTTACCAGCAGTCGGGGTGGATGGTTGAAGACCTGGTTAACTATCACTTTAAGGAGTTACGTTGTAGTACTCAGTGTCACACGCTGATGACGTTGTGGATAATCGCAAGAGGTGTTAATGTATCATACGTTGATTAAGTATTGAATACTTAGGGATTTGCTTGGAGCATAAATTCTCTACACCGTTCTTCCAACATTAGTGCAAGCTTAAGTCACCAGAATGGGGAATTTTACTTCAACTTCAAGTTAGATATATCGGGTTTACTTCATCAGTGGTCACTTCATGTAGCCGACTGAATATAAGGGTTGATAATGGTAGTCAGAGAGTTTTTCTGTAGCAGTTGATTCTCACAGGATACATCTAAGCAAATGTTGTTCTTCTCACAAAATTTCATGTTATTGTGCAAAAATGTGTTGTTGATTCTGAGGTATTAAAACCAGCAAGGGAGTAAAGAGACATACATCTGAATGCATAAAGAGTACACGTGATGAACTTAATACTTCGTCTTAATTGAAGTTATGCCGGGAAGACAAATGTCATAACCACAGAGACAATCAGTGTCTTAACTCATGGTGTTCGGTGCACTATTCCAACTACGTGGGGGAAGTGGTCTTTCGATACTTGTGGTATGTATTACTTCAGCTTTCAGTGGGAAGAAATATGAGAAGGACACTTGGAATGTGAGATGATATTGCTTATCGACATCTTCATTCGAACTGTTATGATTTAAGTTAAAATGCTTCTGGTTAATGCTTCATGTACACATTGTTATGCTGACTCCGATGAGTTCGCAACCATCATGGGAGATATATGTGTACATCAAGGACGCACAACAGGTTCACATGACAGGGCTTAATCATTTATTCCGGAATTGATATCCGCAGAGAGGGTCGGTGCCTCAACTTGTTACTTTGGTGTCATCGTATCTACTTGTGGTGGGTACGTGTGTACAATATGAACTAAGCTATTATGTGAAAGATAACTGGAATGCATTTGGTAAAATGAAGATGTTGATCTATTAATCCCCTGAATAGACAACTGCTCAAAACCGTAGAGTAATGTGTACATTGGGGACGCACAACAAGGTCATGTGATTGGGCTTAATATGAAATTCCGGGATTGATAACCGCAGAGATGATCAGTGGTTCACCTTGTTACTTCGGTGTTATTGCTTTCTTCGGGTTTATGAGCCTCATTCAATGAGACTTTTTGCATCACTTCAACGACTTAGGGAAAGTGGTCTCATAAAGATGATTGTCGGTTTGGGGGAAAGCTACCAAAGCTTCACATTGAGGAGGATAAAATTCGACGATTTGTTAGTGCCCAGTGATTGACTCAGCTGTGAGAGTCTAGTGATTTGTTATCAACCTGTGCTTGGTGAATTGTTGTGACTTGAGTCGTTTCGATTAGTCTGATTGTAATTTGACGTTGTGAGTTAAACATTTACAACTTGACTTATTATGATCGGATCCATTGTAACTTGACTCGTCGCGACTTGACACTTAGTGCTAATTGTGACTGATCCGAGATCTCACTCTAAGTTTAACTCGCGTATTACGTCTTTCGGTTTCTTTTGTTGACTTTAGTAAAATCCCAGGAGAGAATCGATCTCTCGGTTTAAGTCACAAGAGTTGTAAAATCCCGTTTAAGATTACACCATGGCAACCACAAGTTCAGACAATTATTCGTAAGCCTCTAAAGCTTTGGTGGTGAATATGTATGAGAAGTTGTCTACAAACTTCTACAATGGCTTCTGCACACATCATTGTAGGACCCGCGTCTAAACTTTTGTCTTCTGAACCAACCAGTTCAGTTTTTGTACAGTATCTCACTCCTGCATGTACCTTATGTACCATCTACCGATAAGGATTTGGAGATCTCGGCTAAACAAATGGTTGATGAATACTTTGAGCCGCCAATTGGTGATACACCGGTACCACCAGCCATCGCAGCTCATGTTCCAAACGATCCAAAATGGTTCATCTTGTCCTGTTTCAATAGCTCAAGACGCTCCATCAACAAGTCATTCATCAACATCATCATACTTTCAATCTCCTTCCGTACATCAAGGCACTGCAATCGACGATTCTTTCTGAAGTAAATCCATCTGCTCCACCTAGTGTTGCTCTGGTCTAAAACACATTTACTCCTGAAACTTCATCTAAGGCTTCTTCTTCAGGAGATCTTAACACAAGCACATCAGTTTCCTACCCACAACCACATGATCTTCACTTTAATGGGAATCCTTCTCAACCGGTGTCCACACGAAGTGATCTGAACACACATGCCTTGTGGTGCTTTTATAATTCCATACTATCCAAAGTCGAGCCTAAAGATTTTAAGATTGTCGTATCAGACGAATGATGGTTTAATGAGATACAAGAAGAAAGACACGAATTCTATCAACTTTGGTATGTGAATTGGCACCATCTCCAGACTGTGCAATGATTATTGCTCTTAGATGGATCCTTAAAGTGAAATCTGATGAGCATAATGACGTTCTGAACACAAGGCAAGGGTTGCAGCTAAGGGTTATCATCAAAAGAAAGGCATTGATTTTGAGGAATTGTTCACTCAGAGTGTTTCTATCGAAGTTATCAGAATGTTTCTCGCCAATGCTGCAAGTCGGGCAAATGGATTCTCCAGTGATGTGGTGGAACTTCACTTCGCAAGGACAGAGTTTCAACTGGCAGATTTCTTCACTAAAGCACTTCCTGGAGAACGGTTTCGATTTATTCTCCAGCAACTTGGTGTGGAGAATCTCATGCCAGTACCACTCAAAAGTCTTCAGGAAGAGAATGAGGAGTAATGGATTCGCTTCAAATATCCTTGCATATATATATATAACCCATAAAAGAAAAATACAAAAATATAAAACCTATAAAAACCATAAAAATCAGAAAAACCAGAAAATACCAAAAAATATAGTTTTCTTAAGGCATGTCTTCTGGCATCGATAACATTTACGGTCCTAGAAATGTCATTTAATAATGACACGGGTCTTTAGATGAAGTTCGAACAGAAGTTCAAAATGTTTTCAAAACATGCCTTATATGGCTTGCAGTTATTTCAGACTGCAACCCGTTCTTAAAATTATGGTTTGCTATTACTTCAGATAGCAACCCAGTTTTCAAAATCCGTGGAAAACACGTCACCATATTTTTCACTGTGTGCGGATTATCCGAAAAGTTGTACGCTTCAGTGCAACCTTTCTAGTAAAAGAAGAGAAGTCTTCTTTTCCCAAAATCTCTTTCTTCTAAAATTCTTCAAAAGAGATTTTGTGGTGTACAAGGTGGCCATCGGTCTTAAATTTTCTCGAATACGTTACCGCTCACATTAATGGCTATTAAACGTTAAAATTGAAAACGGGTCATTAATTGAGGGGGAGCGTATTTGCTCAAAATTTCTGTACCTTTAAAAACTTTGTGCACCAGCAACAGTGAAAAACCGAAAAGTGTCTCAAAATCAGTAAAAGTTTAAAATCTTATCACATTTCTCTCCAAAGCTTTTTCGAAAATCATTTAAATCAATTGGGATCACAAAATCTCAAAAGATTTGAAATTTTATGATCGGGGGAGAGAATGTGATTTAAATATGAAAACTGATTTAAAAGTGATGTTTTTGGAACTTTAAAGAATGTTTTTGGACTTTCGAGAACGCTCCCTTATGTGCTAAAATGTTAAAGATTTTGGATTTTAATCAAAGCACATATTAAGGGGGAGCAAGTGATTAAATGTGATGTTTTTGGACTTATAAAGATGTTTTGGACTCAAAAGATCGCTCCCTTATGTGCTAAAATTTTAAAAGATTTTGGAGTATGAACAAAGCACATATTGAGGGGGAGCAAGTGATTTAAAATGATGAATAAATGATCTCTTTTGCAAGCTCACCCGTATGTGCCAAAGTTTTTCAAAATTGATTCAATCAATGTGCACATATTGAGGGGGAGCAAGTGGCTAAGAGTCTTTCGCGGGATTTTACAAAATCAAGTAGAAACCGTGAATTGCTTATGACTCAGAATTTGACTCATGAATTGACGAAACATGAAAAGTCGTGAATCGAAAAGACTAGTCCTGGCCGGGTAATAATTTCAAGCTGGTCTAACCAGTGATGTAAACGTGTCTCGAAGAGGACTGGTCCAAGTAGAAAGTACCGTTTCGAGAAACTCTTCTTAGATATATACTTTGACGGGTCTAACTTCCTTTTTAAGGAATGTTAACAACTTCAAGTTAGTTATTAGGGCTAGTTATCACCTAAAAGCTGATAATGGATCCCTTTAACTAAGCAACGTAAACGTGTCCCTCGGGTATATGTCTATTAAGAGCCGATCAATTCAAATAAGTGCAACTCACCCCGACATGTGCAAATTTCTTTCTTTACCTATGAGCACATGTTAAGGGGGAGCATTTGAAAAATGATAAAACTCTCAAAGTGTTAACAAAATGTGTTTCTTAATCATAAACACTTTGAGAGAATTTTCAATGATTTGGTTATATGGCGATTGTGGAAAGATACCAAAAGACCGACCACTTTAATTTAATGCATGGAGTTATAAGGATGGTAAGGTTAGGTATATGTTCCCATGATCCACCAGAACCGGAGGGATCTTCCCAGGGACAATCCAATAGATAGATTAGAAGTCCTTAGGAATGATTAAAAAAAAGGAGAAAAGTGAGAAAGGGAAGAGTGCCGACTGAGACTGAGCTAGGACTGAAACAAACCCAACAAGGTTCTAGTGATGAAGTATCGGTAAGCACTGAAGGGGTTGAAGAATTAAAAAGAAATGAAATGAAAAAGGGTGAAAAGAAATAGCCCTCCAATTATTCAACCTTAGGGCAGAAGCTGGGTTCAATTCATATGCTACTGATTGTTACCAAGGTAACATCGGTATTGAAGAAAAGACGTCATGGACCCAGTGACGCACTGCACTAAACCTTCCAGCCACGCAAGTTCTCTTAAAAGAGCTTGTTTCATTCTCACGGGGAACTGGTGTAAACTATCGACTAGTCTCTTAGAGCTAGTTGATATTGAAACAGGAGACCCCTCCCTAGTCTCCGCATAGGATAACCAATGTGCACTTATCGAGTCTAGAGCCAAGAGATGCATCAAAAGATCTCATAGGAACACTTGATACTTCTACACTGGTTGTTCAACATTAAGGACACCAGTTGTAATATTTTTAATTCCTACGCAGATCTTAGTAATCTGCCAAGAACACTTATGAAGGAATATACTCATGTATTTCCCAATGATTGAGTTGAAACTCCTGCCAGGGTCAACATCAAACAGCCCTGACAGCAGGTCACTTCGGTAATCTCTTGTGGATTACGCTTAGTGTGTACGGTGGTGTTCCAAAAGGTCTACAGTCGTGGGGTGATCTCCAGCGACTCACCTAATTGTTGGTGTACTTCGGTATGTCAGTGAAAGCCCTTTCGGGGGCATCCGATTAGGAACGGCCTTGGTAAGGATTAGAGAAAGTCTTCACACTATGCTGTTGACGATCTCGAAGTCCAAACTTGTAAGTGCCGGTATGTTTATTACTAACCAAGTTTTATGCAGCTCAACATACCAAACTTACCATGTTCACCACCATCACTCTAGTTCCACATGCTCATACCAACATCTAAAAGGAGACGTCAGAACTGTTCAACCGGGAAGATCTACTCAACAAAGATGTATGAGCATGTTGGAAAGGCGTAATCACACCAAAGACAAAGAAGTTGACGATTGATGCCGATTGCTGAAAAGATGCAGATTCATCATCTCATGCTTACACTTCAACCACAAATATAAAGACATCATGATCAAGGAATGGGCTTCAACTATGCTTCCACAACTCTGATGCAGAAGATCATGATCCAGAAAAGTGTAAGCATGACATCACAAAGACAATCACAACATCACAAAGAGACACATACACTCAAAGATGACTTGAAGCTAATTATTTGGATGAAGAGCGAAGAGCAAAGTCAAAGATCATCATATACATCAAGGAAGTCATCTTGAGTCGTACATCAATGAAGAATCAACAACTACGAGCTACAAAAGCATCTACAAAGATCTCAATGCAAGAATTCAAGAATGATTTTCAGGGGTGACCTCCCTTAGGGGGAGATTGTTAGGAATACGTTTTTTGTATGAGAAAGATTCGGTCACCCCCAGATATGATTAAGCATTTTTTAGCTCGTAGTAGTTATATTAGTTAGTAAAACGTAGATTAGTAGTAGATTAGTTCGCGGAAGAAGGACGGGTCTTTACCCACTGTATACCTGATCCGCAGCCCAAGTGGCACGCCCAAGTGGCAAAAACCCATGTACATATAAATACCCTCTCCATCCTTGGAGAGGGTAAGCCTTCTCATAATCTATTTTCTTTTTTTTGGTTTTCTCTCAAGGCTTCAACTTCTTTCTCTCTCTAACTTTCTCTCTCTACATTTCTTTCTTTCTTTCTTTCTTTCTTACATGTAAACGAACCAAACCACAAGATCTATACGTGTTTGTGAGCTTATTTAGTATCCTACAGTTGGTATAATATATTTTTGACTATCATAATTAGTTATTGTACGTATTAGATTTTGCACTGAGTATCTGTTCAGCTACGTCACCAAACGTAACGTTAATTTTATATGGTGGGTAACCAACTGAAAGAAATTCAAATATAATTAGTAAACTATTTTGTTTACAAAATGACTAAAGCATGACACGAGAATTTAATCAATTTTTATGACACTATTTTTTTTGTGTAAACGGTTTTTACTTCGATAAATGGCATAAATCATAATAAGATCAGGCGATATGGTAAAGCACCAAATCAACTATACATATACATGCACAATCTGTGCAAAAACCAAACCAAAGAGTGACATGTCACTCAAAATAACAACTCTAGACAAACCAAGGATAAAACATTACAAACCAAAGACGTCTAGATATATATCAACTCATACGACCTACGTTGTTGAGAACAAGAGATCGAGGTAATTTCGTATATGGACTATGGGAAGGGAAAAAAACATATTTCCGAAACCTGGAAACAAAAATATGAGACATTATGAAAATAAACCTAAATTTTGATTCTCGCAAAATATTGGTAACTAATTAGCCTTTTCAGTTCGCTTTAAGAATATGAAAGGCAATGTTCAGACTCAACAACTCGTTTAGGAGATTGGCATATCGCTTTAAGAATAATATATGAAAAACAATATTGAGACTCAACAACTCGTTTAGAAGATTGCCAGATCGATTAACGGCTCATTTGGAAGTGTTGACTCTCACTTAGAAAGCATGACTTACGTATGCATGTTCTCGACTCTATAACTAACTAAGCTGCACATTTAGATATTCAAATTTTGTGATTATTTTTATTTTTGGGAATCACCAACCAAATGATAAAGCAACTTCGCCTATGTTCATGTTGCACAATACGAGTCTTTAAAAGAAGATTTCAATGTTTTCTTCTTCTTCTTCTTCTTCTTCTTCTTCTTCTTCTTCTTCTTCTTCTTCTTCTTCTTCTCTCTCTCTTTTTACACACTATTTATTTTTGTATTATTTGCAAATTCTAGCATTACAAAATTTCACGAATGTTATGCCATAACTCAGGGCTTGTTATGGTGCCATCATGTTATGCCATAACTTAGTGTCACATTAGTGCCACATCAGGTTTAAAATTTCAACCTTAACACCCAAAAATACCCCTTATCATAACTCAAGCTTTTGTGCCCCACTTTTCTTTAAAAAATAAAATTTACAAATTCAACCTTAAACTAATACTTTCATTTAATAAACAACCTATCACTTTATTAATAACCATAAAAGCATTACATAAACATTACAAAATACAATATGAAATATGATACGAAAAAAAAATAAATACAATAAAAATAAAACGAACTAAAATACACAACGATACGAAATACATAAACCTATCTTAATTTGAGTACTTCCCGTATGCAGAATCATACGAAGAAGATCTATACCCAGGAAATTCCTCAATGTACACCACACGTTCTGCTTCTTCCTTCATGAGTTTCTCATCCCACTCTTGTTGAAGCCTTGCTTGCTCTGCTTCAAATTCTCTTAATGCCTGTTTGTCACCCATCATTTGATAATACTGGCTCACAGTTAAGCCATGCTCATTAACTGCCTCGTTTTCATAACCCGTAAATGGGGAAGACTGTTGTTGCTCGATAAATGTAGGTGCATCAGATGAAGTTGGTGCACCTAGCCCAAGTTGAGTCAATTGTTGTGATACATAATCAACAACTTTATTTTCTTCATAGCTCCAACGGAATTTGTTGCTGATGCTGGTTTATCTATGAAACACACCCCCACAACGTGTGACTAATGACCTCGTCTTTCTTGGCTTCATCGTTCAAAAATTGGTCAATCACAGCTTGTCTTTCCACAGAAAAGTCTTTGCATTTCGCGTATCATTGTCTCAAACGTTCTTTCTTTGCACACTCATTATATAATTAATTAAAGTATGATATAAATATTGTACAACTGTCTGATGCACTAATTAGAGTGTCTCAATCAAAAATGAAAGTGTGCAAATCAATGCGCTTATATAAGCTTATTAATTAGAAATGATGGCCGCTCAAAAAAAAATAATNAATAAATAAAAAATTAGAAACGATGAAAGGTCTCTGATCCCAAAAATTGGTCATATAATGACTCAGCGGTGTCATTAACTCATTAAGCATAAATAGTTAGTAAGAATTGAGATTATTATAAACCCAATATTTTTTATACACTCGATGCATCAATTCTAGTTATCCATCTTTTAAACAAAATAATAAAATCAAAATAAATAACAACACTTTCAACCTTTTTATATAAAAAAAATAAAATATATCGAAAACGGTAAATCGTTACGCGACAGAAAATACACTATCGCGACGAGGATTTTTTTATCTTCAAGTAGACTGACACTTCAATATACTTTTGACAAACTTTATTTTTTGAGTTTTGTTTTAATGTTAAAATTTGCGTCTGAAAAAATCGCATATGATTTGTATGTTAGGTATCACGTGTGATTTTATAAATGGAAAATGATACTCATATCTAAAATGTATGCCTAAAAACATGCCTAACTACAAGATCGTTACATGTGTCAAAATCAATAGTGAAAATTGGGAGTGAGAAAATGTCAATGTGATGTGTCAAATGATGATTTGATTGGGCACACATTTAGGCTTATCTTTTAGGTATTTCTATCATTGGCTCTTTATAAATCACATGTGTTATTTTAAAATAACAAATCGCATGTGATTTTTCCAGACGTAAATTTCAACACTTAAAAAAAAAAGAAAAAAAAATCCTTCGAAAGTATATATATAAGTGCCTCTTTATAGAAAAATAATTTAATTCTTATCGTGATTGTATTATTCTTTTTACGTAAATATTGAAGGTCTGTGAGATATTTAATTTCTTTTAAAAAGATGGAAGTACATTTTTTTGTTTTGATAAAGAAAATGAAAGATTTTGATTAGTTAATTAGGTTTAGGAAGAAAATGAAGTTTACAAAGAACATTTCTCTAGTTAGTGAAAGTAAGAAACTTTGTGTGTTTGGTAAGAAATAATACCTTGATCAGAGATCAAAAATTATATGTGGCTTATAATGTAATGCTAGAGTCAATTTAAGATTAGACAGAGTGGTGTTGAACTCACCACTTTGGTGAGTAACTCACTCGCGATCCACTAAAACACAAAACACATGTAACGGTCATTTTGCATCTAAGTGGTGACTGGCTCACCATAGTCAGAGTGCAAAAAATGTGGGCCTCTATTATAAAAGTAACATTTTTTTTATTTGTTTTGTGAGTGTGTGTGTGATATTTAGTGGCGTATATTTATATAAAGTGTGTATTTTAATGAAAGGTGAGGGGAATATGATCAAAACGGATGTATTGTGAGACGGAGTGAGGGGTGAGAAGAGAGAGAAAGTTAAGGTGGCTGTGACTGACTCACCATCAACATAAAATATACAAGTTATTACATATAAAATCCCCAAGCTCCTACTAATTCGCGTTTCATAACCCTCATGACCACATATCGGATTCTAACAAATACTGTGAAACATCTGCTTTGTAACAAAAAAACATAACAATCCAATGCAAAAGCAACACCTATGAGCACATATAAAGCGACAACATAAAATGTACCAAGCATCTACAATTTCACGGATATATAAAATTGCAACGACTGAACATATCCAAACTCTGATAACTCAAAATATGCACAAAACGTGTAACCATGGCTCACTCATTTAACACATAACAATCTCATGTGTTAAATAAGTCTCACCAAAAACATATTCTAATAAATATTAGGAAGCACATGATCTCACACCCAAAAAATTGAATGCATGAACTAAGAAGGAAAAAATAGACAAATACATTAGTTTTGCAGTCCAAACTTAAGCATACAAAATCAACAATTATGACCACATATCAAGCAACAACATAAAATATGCTAATCCACAACAATTTTATGCCGACTAGAAGATCGGCTGGAGGGAATGGGACAGCTTGGGTGCACTATGGATCCGCGGCTGAAGCCGACACTGTCATAAGTCAAGCCGAGCCATCGGCTTAGAGTGATTATAATATGTGGTTAGTGGGTTTGTTAGTGGGTTCTACAGTAAGCTGGCTCAGCTAATTAGGTGGCTAATTGTATGTGCTACACCTGTTTTTGATTATCAGAGAGTATGTTAGTTCATTGCATAGTGCACACCTGTTTTTCATTATCAATTCTAGAATCGTTTACATAAGGGATTGGCGTTTTATTTGTGTGATTTTTCTAGGAAAGCACATACATACACATAGAATGGTCACAGGTAAGAAAATTATGACGGCTAAAGTTATTTTACCTCAAATTGTTTTTGGGGTTTTTGTGGTAATAATGGGTAGATCGCATCATTTTGCTTGCTTTATCATTACAGTATGAGTCACGGTAATGATGGGGGCTTCTTGATTTCGTGTTTAGGCCAACAATTTTTTTAAGAGCTTTGATTTTGCTGTATAAACTTGGATTGATATGTTGTGATTTTGCAGGAGTCATGACTATTTTTTATGCTTCTTGATGAAAATAATTTTCCAGCTTTTTTGGAGTAGTTTTAGGTAACAGGTATGTTCATACGATTTTTTGTTTTATGATTCTTCTTTAATGTGGATGTTTATTTTACGTAACAAGATATAGTCATTTAGGGATTGTGGTTGTTTGATTGTTTAGGTGTTTCTTTCTAAAATTATGGAAATATAATATTGAATATTTAAATGTATTTATTGTACGAGGCATTTTAGCACGTTGGTTTTGTCTACTTTTCTTAATTAATTAATGGGCTGTTTGGTTTGTTGCTAGGAATCACAATGGGTGTCGGATTTGGAATGAGGTAGAATGACAATGAATATGAAAAAGTGTATCATTACGATTTTTACTGTTTGGATGACAAAATATGGTATGAAAAATTATAGATATTTGAATTTTGTAGTGGAAAAGAGAGAGACCGGAATGGATTTCATAGACATCAAATTAGTGGGTAATGAATCTATGACTATGATATCCATTTCATTCTTAGACCCACAAAACAAACACCTTTAGGTGCTATTTGGTCGACCCAATTTTGAGGGGTTTGGGCGGTTTTCAATTTAGATATCCTCTAATTTCGTGTTTGGTATGTAAAAATGAGATGTTTTTAAATATAGTGGGTCCCATAAAAAGGTGGTCTTTTACACCCTCTCTATGAGTGATGATTTATAAAACCGGAAGAAAAATAGAAGAAATGGACAAAGTTGTTCTTGGTCCGACAGTTATCTTTCACCTTCCCCACACTTATCTTCTATTTTCATCACTTTCAATCTTTCTGAATTTTCCCATTGTTCTTCATTCCCATCATGTTTTCATATCAAGCTCATCATCAACGTCTTAATATTATTTTGATCAACGAAATTTTAAGTCTTGTTACTCCTCAACTTCTCCATATTTTTCTGGTTAAGTTTAAGTTT
>LBNU01010370.1:14453-38955 GCA_014162995.1 Artemisia annua
GACCCACTGCAAGTCAGACATCCTATCATTGATTGGGAAGTTTACACAGCTAGTAACTTTGCTTCATGTTGGAAAATTACAAGGCTAGGAGGTGAAACTTCATCATTCATTCAGTTTGAAGAACTTATCAAAGCATGTGACAGAGATGATCTTAATGCACTGTGGAGATTGGTTCAAGAAAGATTTGATGCTGGCAGTCTAAAAGATGTAAAAGAAATGCAGTTATGGGTTGATCTAAGAAGGCTCTATGAACCAAATATGACTGACAACTTTTGGAAGTTTGAAGCTAGAGGTATGGAAACTACATGGACTTATTATGACTCATGTGAAGATCATCATGTTTCTACAAAAGCTGGAGTGGATGCTTTTATGTTTGCTGAAAAAGAATATCCACTTAGAGCTGGAACTCTTACTTCAATGTTGTCAACACAAATAAGAGTTCATGAAGATACTGAGAAAGTAAGAGCATTGATTAAAAGGATTCAAGAACAGTGTTCAAGAGCTATTCAAGGATTAAGAAGAAAGTGAAGTGTTTGGATGAATTCCCCAAATCCTAAGACATTATGAAAATTGAAGAAACTTATTGATTTGCAGAGAAATCATATGTTTAGGGGAGGATTATTGGGAATAAAGCTAACAGTTACCACTGATAGGCTTGTGGAAGACACTGCTGAAGAATGCACTGGCAGTGGAAACTCATTACCACTGCTAGTACATATAGTTACCACTGCTTATTAGATAACTGATGTATTCGTGTATAGATAAGTATAGAATAGATCTTGTGTATATTCTATTTAGATAGCTTAATACTTATCTTGTAAAGGACTCCTTGCTCTATAAAAGGAGATCCTAGGTCATTGTCTAAGGTACGAATTATTCTAGAGAGCTTCAAGGTGTAACCCTAGTGATAGCTAAGATCACTCGTATTATTATCATTAATAATATTGAAGCTTTGTGTTACATACTACTGTTCTCACTCACAATACATCACATAAACAATCTTCTAAGTATTGCTAAGTAAATTCCGCGTGCTTAACAACATTACTCAAAGTATCTCTAACACAAGGTGTGTGTTTAGATCCATCACGGTCATTTTGCATCTAAATGGTGACTGGCTCACCATAGTCAGAGTGCAAAAAATGTGGGCCTCAATTATAAAAGTAACATTTTTTTATTTGTTTTGTGAGTGTGTGTATGATATTTAGTGGCGTATATTTATATAAAGTGTGTATTTTAATGAAGGGTGAGGGGAATATGATCAAAACGGATGTATTGTGAGACGGAGTGAGGGGTGAGAAGAGAGAGAAAGTTAAGGTGGCTGTGACTGACTCACCAACAACATAAAATATACAGGTTATTACATATAAAATCCCCAAGCTCCTACTAATTCGCGTTTCATAACCCTCATGACCACATATCGGATTCTAACAAATACTGTGAAACATCTGCTTTGTAACAAAAAAACATAACAATCCAATGCAAAAGCAACACCTATGAGCACATATAAAGCGACAACATAAAATGTACCAAGCATCCACAATTTCACGGATATATAAAATTGCAACGACTGAACATATCCAAACTCTGATAACTCAAAATATGCACAAAACGTGTAACCATGGCTCACTCATTTAACACATAACAGTCTCATGTGTTAAATAAGTCTCACCAAAAACATATTCTAATAAATATTAGGAAGCACATGATCTCACACCCAAAAAATTGAATGCATGAACTAAGAAGGAAAAAATAGACAAATACATTAGTTTTGCAGTCTAAACTTAAGCATACAAAATCAACAATTATGACCACATATCAAGCAACAACATAAAATATGCTAATCCACAACAATTTTATGCCGACTAGAAGATAGGCTGAAGCCGACACTGTCATAAGTCAAGTCGAGCCATCGGCTTAGAGTGATTATAATATGTGGTTAGTGGGTTTGTTAGTGGGTTCTACAGTAAGCTGGCTCAGCTAATTAGGTGGCTAATTGTATGTGCTACACCTGTTTTTGATTATCAGAGAGTGTGTTAGTTCATTGCATGGTGCACACCTGTTTTTCATTATCAATTCTAGAATCGTTTACATAAGGGATTGGCATTTTATTTGTGTGATTTTTCTAGGAAAGCACATACATACACATAGAATGGTCACAGGTAAGAAAATTATGACGGCTAAAGTTATTTTACCTCAAATTGTTTTGGGGGTTTTTGTGGTAATAATGGGTAGATCGCATCATTTTGCTTGCTTTATCATTACAGTACGAGTCACGGTAATGATGGGGGTTTCTTGATTTCGTGTTTAGGCCAACAATTTTTTTAAGAGCTTTGATTTTGCTGTATAAACTTGGATTGATATGTTGTGATTTTGCAGGAGTCATGACTATTTTTTATGCTTCTTGATGAAAATAATTTTTCAGCTTTTTTGGAGTAGTTTTAGGTAACAAGTATGTTCATACGATTTTTTGTTTTATGATTCTTCTTTAATGTGGATGTTTATTTTAAGTAACAAGATATAGTCATTTAGGGATTGTGGTTGTTTGATTGTTTAGGTGTTTCTTTCTAAAATTATGGAAATATAATATTGAATATTTAAATGTATTTATTGTACGAGGCATTTTAGCACGTTGGTTTTGTCTACTTTTCTTAATTAATTAATGGGCTGTTTGGTTTGTTGTTAGGAATCACAATGGGTGTCGGATTTGGAATGAGGTAGAATGACAATGAATATGAAAAAGTGTATCATTACGATTTTTACTGTTTGGATGACAAAATATGGTATGAAAAATTATAGATATTTGAATTTTGTAGTGGAAAAGAGAGAGACCGGAATGGATTTCATAGACATCAAATTAGTGGGTAATGAATCTATGACTATGATACCCATTTCATTCTTAGACCCACAAAACAAACACCTTTAGGTGCTATTTGGTCGACCCAATTTTGAGGGGTTTGGGCGGTTTTCAATTTAGATATCCTCTAATTTCGTGTTTGGTATGTAAAAATGGGATGTTTTTAAATATAGTGGGTCCCATAAAAAGGTGGTCTTTTACACCCTCTCTATGAGTGATGATTTATAAAACCGGAAGAAAAATAGAAGAAATGGACAAAGTTGTTCTTGGTCCGACAGTTATCTTTCACCTTCCCCACACTTATCTTCTATTTTCATCACTTTCAATCTTTCTGAATTTTCCCATTGTTCTTCATTCCCATCATGTTTTCATATCAAGCTCATCATCAACGTCTTAATATTATTTTAATCAACGAAATTTTAAGTCTTGTTACTCCTCAACTTCTCCATATTTTTCTGGTTAAGTTTAAGTTAAGGTTTTTTTTTTTTTTTTTTTTTTTTTTCGATTTTGTCTGGGGTAAATTTTTGTTTTAAATAATGGTTTGGTAAATTTTTGTTTTTAACGGGGATTTATTTATTCTTCTTGCTTTTGAGGATCTGTTTGCTTTTGAGAGATGATGTTCGAGTAAAGTAAAATATAGTTGGGGTTGGGTAAAGGACAATAATGTAATTCACTAGTATTTCAACATAAATCCTTTTTTCTAAAAACTGTGGAACCAAACAAGAAAGAAATCTTTAAAATGTGGGTTTTTAGATTTCTCTATTATTTAAAACCTCACGGAGTTAAGAAACCGACGATTTAAAAATTTTTGAACCAGACGCACCCTTATTGACTTTTAAAGTCATAGTCTCCTTCCCACACACCCCAACCAAACGGGCCATAAAGTAAGGGGCATAACCATGGAGCTATAAAGTAAGGGAGTGATATCGCACACCAAAGGTTTACTGATTATTTTACCACTTTGTACAACACTGTAATGCACAGAGACCACACAGTACAACCCTTTAATGCACAAAATGTGGTGAAATAATCAAAAACTTTGGTGTGCGAATCACCTCCCATAAAGTAAGGGCATGAATATTATGGCTTTATTTTGGAGGGGGCTTTATGTGAGCCTTATGGGGGGCTTAAAATTTTAAAATAAATCGACTCATAAAATAAGTCTTGTTTGTCACACGGCTTATGGAGACTTATATAAGACAAAAGGCTCCATAAGCCTAAGCCCATTGAAGGGGCTTATGAGAACTAATAGTTAGTTAAATTACTTAAATATCCTTAAAACATATTAGATTATCACGCAAAAGTAGAAAATATATCTGAATTTAATTTGATGTATTTTTATACGATTTTAAATTAATAAGCTTAAGTTTCATTTAATTCGTCAAACAGCACAGCTTTTTGCTTTTAATATCAGCCACAGCCACAATCTCTGTTCTAGCTTCAGCCTCAGTCCCAACCTATTACGCCAAACATACCCGATGCGTTCCTAACACATTGTCTATGTATTATAGGAGCGGAGACAGGTGCAATTAAATATTACGCAAACCAATAAAAATCTATTTTCGTAATAAAAAAAAAAACTATTTTCTTTACGAAACCACAAAGACACGTTGAGAAAGAAATAATAAAAAAATGCAGGTAGTGAGTTGAATAAAATATTTGCCAAGTATTTACACACTACCCCAAAATTATGTAACAAATTGCGGAAACTACCCTGAACTTTTTGTTATTTACGACTTTTTTATATAACAAAGTTTATATATCAAATATCCAACAAGTATCAAACGATTTTGTTAACAAAAATATACCACTGAAAAGGTCTATGGATGATGAACAAAATGAGCCTAATATGATATACTTTCGACATACGTACGATTTTTATAAAAATTGGTAAATTTTGATATATATTAAGAAACCATCCTGAAATTTTGTTATTTATGAATTTTTTATATAACAAACTTCATATCACATTGATTATGCCCCTATTTAATCGACAAAATATTCGAACGACCTGTAAATTAAATCAGAATTGGCGAAAAAAAACTCGACGCAATGCGGCGGGCGGCCACACCTTGTTTACAATCATATAAAGAGACTTACATGTGTCTAATAGGTCTAGAAAGTGCACCTATCATTGCCAACTTTTTTGAACTGTAATATGCAGATCATTCGTAATGGCATTTCACCGTCCTCACTATTTGAGCTTTAATATGTTTTTCTGTACAAGAATCATTTACCTTATCATTAGATAAAATAATGAATTGCTCAAAAAATATAACCTTGCAGGCTTGTTATGTTAGTGTTAGCTCTAGTTTGTAGCTAAATTGGGATATAACTATGTCAAATTCTTTATTACTATCTTTTTGTAATTTTTTATTTTTATCAGTGAATAAAGCAAAATCAATTATCACCAAATAATATAGAGAAATTTTTTTAAAACAGACCATACTAGACACCTATTTATGAAACAAGACATCGCAAATTTTATTAACGACTTTTCAATGATGTCCGTTAGATTCATCTAATGAAAAATTTGCACCCTAAACATGTGTTTTTCGCGACGTTGAACGCGGCAGAATTTTTGATTTATTTGCTTAAATGCGACCCATTTACAAAAATAAAACGCGACCAACTCAAAATCACGACCTATTTAACAAAATTTGACACAAATCGCGACACACCATTCACGACCAATGAAAGAAATCACGACCTACTTATTTGTTTAGTAAAGAATCGCGACCAAACATAAATAACGACCTACAAATAAGAAAATTCGCAACCTATCTAAATGAAACGCGACACAAACTTTCCCCTATTACTTTCCAATGAGTATTTGTGTATTTTGAAACAGTTAGAAAAGAAAATACTTGGCTATCCATTCGAAGAAAAAGACTCAATTTCCTAAATAACCTTGGCTCCCTAGTCTAAATATCTAATAGTTTGTCAATAAATGTGTCCAAAACAAACACAATTTTCTTTTGAGAAAATTCCCAATTTAGTAGAAAACATTCAGACATTTCAACTTTTGGTCATGATTTGACCTCTCTTTCCAATTTGGTCATGCTCGACTGCTCAACTGGCCTCTCTGCTCCACACGTGTCTCACTTTTACTTTTTTTTATTATTTTTGTGTGCAGCAAATCTCTGACAAAATCTTTTTTACTGTAGGTAGTGGGTGTACTTTAATATAAAATATTGCTCGACTGACGGCTGCTCGACTGACGGTGTACTTTACCCCTTGAAAAAGTCAAAAAGGTATCAGAGAATCTTTTAGAAAGATTTGATTTGTACTTTCAGAGAATCTTTTTGACTTTTAGGAGCTAAAAGTACGCCGTCAGTCGAGCAGCCATCAGTCGAGCAGGCAAGTCGAGCAATATTTTATATTAAAATACATCCACTAACTAACAAAGATCTTGACAGAGATTTTGCTGCAGAGAAAAATAGTAATAAAAAAGTGATAGTGGGACACATGTCGAGCATTTAGGCCAGTTGAGTAGTCGTGCAGTCAAGCATGACCAAATTGGGAAGAGGGGTCAAATCATGACCAAAAGTTGAAATGGCTTAATGTTTTTGTACTAAATTGGGAATTTTTTGCTTTCTTGTAGCCGAACAAAAAGAGACACAAATAAATTGGTCGGTTTTTTTTTTTTTTTTTTTTTTTTTTTTTTTTTTTTTTTTTTTTTTTTTTTTTTTTTTTTTTTTTTTTTTTTTTTTTTTTTCTCTCTCTCTCTCTCTCAATATTCGGCTATACAAAACTTACGACAAAAAGTAATGAAAGCAATGATGTTGACATTTATTGTTCATTTTGGTAAAACTTGAAAAAAAAGCTTTAGATTGGTAAAAGTATTATGTATATAGATTAATTAGGTGATTAATTTATATATCTAAGGGTGCTCACGGTCTAAAAACCGGACTGAGACCGAGTTAGCCAAAAATCCTAGATCAAGACCGGATCAAGTGTGGTCGGTCCGGTGTCGGTCCGGTCCAAATATGCTAAATATCCGGCTTGTAAGCTGGATCGAACCGGACCGGTCCGGATCGAGACCGAAATAATGAAAAACCCCGGACCGTTGATCCTTCGGTCGGTACATTTTTCGGTCAGTCCGGTTAGTTTTGTCGGTCGGTCCGGTCGATACAGTCGGATTGCTCACCCTTATATATATCAAACTATACTTAAGACGATGTATTAAAACTTATTGTACATGATTTTAAAGCATGTTTGTACGTGGTAATTAACTTTTAAGAATGGATTGATAGTATAAACATTCGTTTGGTACTTTTAAATTTTGGTTTGACACCTTCAATCACGGGGTTCAAGTTCAACCATTCCCCCTAAGAACATTAGCAGTGGTAACGTGTCCCTTTGCGTTAAGGCACATTTAACGTGCGTTAATGGGCGTTAGCTGTTGCATGGTTTTGTTTGTTTGTTTTTTTTTTCATAATGTTTTTTTTATTGCGTAATGTTTTTTTTTTTTATTTCGTAATGTATTTTTTTTTATTTCGTAATGTATTTATTTTAGTGCGTATTGTAATATATTTTAAGAATTAATGTTATGGTTTTTAATAAATGAAGTATTAGTTTTAGTTTAGGGTTGAATTTGAAAATATTTAAAAAGTTGAGTTAAAGTGAGTTAAGGTTGAGTTATTGTTGTGGGTGTTTTTTTGTGAGTTAAAGTTAAAAGGTTAAAGCTGATGTGTCGCTGACGTGACGATGTGTTAAGATGTAACTTGTGTTACCATTGTGTATCCTCTAAGGCAGCTAGGTGTGAAGAAAGAAATCAGATTCTTGTCTAGATTATCATGTAGAGTATTCTTTTTAATTATTATTATATTGTCGCTGGTACATTTTTTGAACAAGATTATACATTCATTGGATCAAATATACTTTCAATATTAACTATTGTAATTCATTAATAATCTATATCAACAAACTAGGGCCAAAATCTAAAATCAATTATCAAAACCTACTTCAAATCAATTATCAAAATGCGACACTATTTCCCCTATTACCAAAATAAACATAGCGAGCAAAACATTTTGCTTGCCTCCCTCGTTTGCGTGCCGACATAGATGTGTAACAATATAGGGCGCAACTTTATAAAGAGACGAGCAAATCGATTTTGCTCGCCCCTCTTTTGCTCGCTCCTTTCCACATACAAAAACGAATGTGACGAACAAAGCTGTTGCTCGGCCCCTCCCAATTTGCCCGCCATCTTTAATTTTCAGTTGGTAGGTGGCAGTGATAAATAACACCAAACCCATTTGTTTACTCATACATTCGGTTTATTGCACCATGACCACATGATGACAGTACATAGTGGTGGTATTAAATAAATTGTTTTAGAGGTAAGTAAACCCAGAACAGAAAGGAAGATATAAGAGATGAATGGGAAGCAATATCTAGTGAGCTTACCACTAATGTTGAAGACATTGAAAGAAGCACACCAACAAAAAACCCCTCAGAAGGCTTACCGCCACATAACTGTAAGGGGGTGTTTGATTGCCACTTAATAGGATGGGCCAGCACTGAGTGCTGAATCGGTCAGAACATAATGTGTTTGATTGGGAGATTTTGTCATCTCTTAATGAATGACTTGACGCTGACCGATTTTGCCAAAATATGGTCCCAAACCATTCATTGATTAAAATATTCTCTTCTTCACGTCTTCTTTTATAACTTATTTTATTAGTCGTACTATGTTCCTCACTTGATTTGGTCAATATTGCCGTGTTCCTCTTTAAGTAATACTCTCTCCGTCTCAAAATTATTGTCATGAGTGAGAGAGAGATCACATAGTTTAATAAAAGTTGAACCATTTTAATTTTCAATCACTCAAACTGAATATTCCCTCATTAATTCTCTAGTTTTTATTCAAATAGAAAAGTCGATAATTATTTTGAGATATCTCAAAAAACAAATATAGATAATAATTCTGAGATGGAAAGAGCAATTCATTTTGAGTGGCTGACACTAGATGACAAACATTGGTTATGGTAAGAATTGGTTGGCCCACATCACTATTTTGGTTCCTGTAATTGTTAGAATGCTTTGGTCTTACGTTAAAAGAAAAGAAAATAATATTTTAGTTCTAGTGATTGTTAAAGTGAAAATAAAAATGTTTCTATGCCCCTATGATAACCATACAACGATTACCTGCTATCAAACAGGTGAAACCAAATTTTACAGAGCTTCCAAATTATTCAGAAGACAAAATTATTCGGATAGCAAGATTGAAGAAACAAAATAGTCAAAATAAGTAATCTAATATTAATATTATATCACATAAGATGTTAACCTAGTTCGTAAATACCGCAAACACATGGAATATTTGCTATTTGTATTACTAAATGAAAAGACAATAGTAAAAATTTAGGATCAAAGCACGTGTCAATCATAANTAATACTCTCTCCGTCTCAAAATTATTGTCATGAGTGAGAGAGAGATCACATAGTTTAATAAAAGTTGAACCATTTTAATTTTCAATCACTCAAACTGAATATTCCCTCATTAATTCTCTAGTTTTTATTCAAATAGAAAAGTCGATAATTATTTTGAGATATCTCAAAAAACAAATATAGATAATAATTCTGAGATGGAAAGAGCAATTCATTTTGAGTGGCTGACACTAGATGACAAACATTGGTTATGGTAAGAATTGGTTGGCCCACATCACTATTTTGGTTCCTGTAATTGTTAGAATGCTTTGGTCTTACGTTAAAAGAAAAGAAAATAATATTTTAGTTCTAGTGATTGTTAAAGTGAAAATAAAAATGTTTCTATGCCCCTATGATAACCATACAACGATTACCTGCTATCAAACAGGTGAAACCAAATTTTACAGAGCTTCCAAATTATTCAGAAGACAAAATTATTCGGATAGCAAGATTGAAGAAACAAAATAGTCAAAATAAGTAATCTAATATTAATATTATATCACATAAGATGTTAACCTAGTTCGTAAATACCGCAAACACATGGAATATTTGCTATTTGTATTACTAAATGAAAAGACAATAGTAAAAATTTAGGATCAAAGCACGTGTCAATCATAAACCTCATCTAACAATTAATATTTCCTTTAAGGGCGAATTAAACAAGAGTAGTCGTATAAGAGTATCCACTATGGTGTTTCAAGAATAGGTATAAAAACTTATGAAGAGGTCTAAGATTTTATGCACCATAGTGAGGAACCATTTCATGTCTAGGTGGCATGAAAAGGTCTAGGATTTTGAAGAGGTCCGAGAAGTATTTATTATCATTTTTTGATTTAATAGCATTAAATGTTGGAACAATTTATAAATCTTAAAGGTTTTAACCATAGTGGGAATAAGTTTATAGTATGAAAAGTTTTAAGAATTAATGACAATGTAAGATGTGACAATTTTATAAACCTTTTAAAAGGTCCATCATAGTGGATGCCCTAACCACCAAACCAAGTCCACAAAAACATCCACAAAAGGATGTGTCAATTCATGATTGGCTAATAAATGGAAAGAGAGAGAAACTACAAACAAATACACAAATCATGGATTGAGACATCTTTTTGTGGATGTTTTTGTGGACTTGTTTTTGTGGTTGTATCACTACTCATTAAATAAAGTGAGAGTTTACACGGACCCTCTCTTAGGGGGTTTCGTGAGGCTCTGTGCATTGCGAGTTTGTACGATATACATCGTGATTTATACATTTTGACCAAAACCTTTTATTGTTACATCATATGGAGATCTTAATAACATAACCAATAAACAAAACAAATAAACTACGCGCACGCAATATATGTCCACGTGTTAATTGAGGGCGAGCAAAATAAGTGACGGGCAAACCATGTCAGCTCGCGATGTCGGTTCTGTAACACGTTTATCGAAGGTCTGTCTTTGTAAATGCTATTTCATATAGTTTATTTAAAAGGTTACCACCAAAATCTATGTAGTACGTGAAATGTGTAAATGAAATATGGTACCATATAAGTGTATACTTTTTGAATAAAACCAAACATCTTAATTATTCTTTCCGTCTTAAAATTATAGTTTATATTTTTTTTCGAGATGTTTTAAAATAATTGTCCATGTAAGTAAAAACTAAATAATTTAGTAATAGAATATTCCTATTGAGTGGTTGAAACTAAAATGGCCACACTTTTATTAAATTATGTGATTTTTGTCTTCTAACAATAATGTTAAAATGAAAGGGGTAAAAGCATAGTGTTATGCATTTGCAAATGGAGATGATTTACATACTCTCCCAATTGATTGAGTCACTCAAATTTAATGTGTTTTGACATTATACCCTCTGGGTGAAAATTTAAACACATTAAATTGAAGTGTCCTAATCAATTGAAGTATGTGCAAATTGTCTCCCATTTGCCAATTTCAAACAACAAAACATATTTATCTATATTCTCAGGCCTTATCTTTTTAAATTCAAAGGCCTTATCTTTTTAAATTCAACTTTTGAATATCAAAATTCTAAATGGTAGGCCTATCTATTATTTTATTTTTAGAATATTCAAAATTCTAATCTCAATATTTGATTACAATACATATAACTACTTATCTATATTCTCAGGCATTATCTTTTTAAATTCAAAGGCCTTATCTTTATAAATTCAACTTTTGAATATCGAAATTCTAAATGGTAGGCCTATCTATTATCTTTTTTAGAATAATCAAAATTCTAATCTCAATATTCGATTACAATACATATAACAAATAATATATACTACTATCATTCATTTCATTTTTCCTACTTTTCTTTTAAACCTATATCAATCTCGAATCCAATTTGTTTCCTATATATAAACCAAAGCACCTAAAACTCGTTTACAAGCTTTCTCCGCTATTTTGAAAGAATGAGGGGAACGAGAAAAAAAAAATCCTTTTTTCATTCTCAACTCAACCAAACATGGAAAATGTCACTCATTCCTTTTTTTGCCAACTCA
Organism: Artemisia annua; assembly: GCA_014162995.1. NCBI lineage: Eukaryota > Viridiplantae > Streptophyta > Magnoliopsida > Asterales > Asteraceae > Artemisia > Artemisia annua. Next base: position 26,247 of record LBNU01010370.1, read on the forward strand.
TTTTTCATTATCTCTCACTTAGAGCAAGAGGTATGTTAACACAAGTTATTCAATAACTCAGCGCCACATCAGCTTTATCCTTTTCACAATAACTCACAAAAAAACACCCCTTACTTTAACTTACCTATAACTCACCTTAACTCACCTTCACCTCAATTATTTTCAATTTCAACCCAAAACTTTAACAAATAATTCATTTAAAACTAACATAAACATTTATAAAACACAACTTACATTAATCATTATACTTAACCACAAATTACATTAACTACAATAATTAAACGTAAAACATGTTAATTAAACTACGATAACTAAACATAAAACATCTAAATTAAACTACGATACTTAAACATAAACTACGATTAAACTAAACTACGAATCAAGAAAACGAATCATCCGACACATAGCCCTCGTGAATCGAATAGGTGGCACTCGTATCGTCCTCACTCAATGACACACGGGGCAATCCCATTCGTATTCGCCATTCTGCTCGACTGTTTCTCCGAGCCTGTTTAGCTCTTAAGTACACCTCACGAGCTCTTGCCACACGTTCTTCCTCTGCTTGAACACGTAACAATTCTTGCATATCTTGCTGAAACAGGTCTTCATCAGTCAACCCTCTCCAAATGGGTTGGTATTCCACTGGTGGATTGTTCACCGGTTGATCGGGTTGTTGTTGGACAACTGGTGGATTGGACACCGGATCATTATCCGGTGTGAATACCGAAAAGATGTCTTTCAGTGGAGTGTTCACCGGTGCATTCGGAATCATGTTGGAGCTTGAGAATTGCTGGAAAAAGTCATGGTGGCTTGGGAATTGCTGGGAGAAGTTACCGTGAGTTGGGAATTATTGGGAGAAGTCACGATGAGTTGGGAATTGTTGGGAGAAGTCTTTGTGAGACATTGTTGTCGAGCGAGTTAATAAATTTTATGTGTGTTTGTGTGTGTTGTGTATGTATAAAGCAGCAAGGGGATAACCCTATATATAGGGCCTTTTTTGCATTTGATAAGTTTCAAAATATCCCGCTTCTTATTTTGAATTTGAATATGAAAAGTTTAAAAGATCCCGCTTCTTATATTGAATTTGAATTTCAACTTATATTATCCACACGTTTTTTTAATATAACACTTAACGTTTATCTACATATGTTTTTTAATTTGAATTTTTAAAGTTTAAAAGATCCCGCTGGGTTTCAAATTTAAATTTTGAATTTTGAAAAAAATCCCGATCGATTTTCAAATTTGAATTATGATTTTCAAATTTCAAAATTCTATTATCCCCCATAAATAACACACTATACAATACTATTCTTCACACACTTCTAAAGCACTTCACAATGAATAATCGTTGGTCAATGGAAGAAGAAAACTTGCTAGCTAATGTATGGCTTGAAGTTCACGAATCTAGAGACCTTGTGAATGAACATTCTTTTTGGAATGACGTTACCCAAAGGTTCAACCATCAGACTGATGGTGAGCACCGTAATAAAAATAGTATTACGGCTCAATGGAATAGAATCAACCTTGAATGTCGTAGATATAATGCTATTTACAAAGAGTTGCAGCGTACAAGTCAAGACCCTTGTTGTCTCAACAATGCAAACCGAATTTACATGAACGCCATGGTGGGAGAGGGTTAAAATATCAACATGTGTGGTTCATTCTGAGAAACACGTGGGCATGGGACAGAGACGATGAGTAATGGTGTTTTATGTTAAGTATTTTTGTATCGTGTCTTTCTGTTTTCCGTATCGTGTTTATTTGTCTCCTGTATCATTTGTAACTTGGTGTAATGTTGCTTTAACTATGAAATTGAATAAAAGGCTTAATGGCTACTTTTTCAATGGCTACTTGCTTAACAATTAACGCAAGTTAAAACTTAATCACAAGGGGGTCTTATGAAATTTATGTTTCTTGAAATCAAATAATGAAAATCTTGCAAGGGGGCAAAAGTGTATATATATATATTTTTTGGTAAAGGGCATTCCACCCGGTAAATTATATTACACCAAAAAATCGTTTAAGTACAATGGAATGTGGCTGAAGTACCACATTAACCTCAAGCAATGCTTGAACATCCAACTAAATCGCTTGTGACAGGCCACTAAGCGTTAGAAATATAAATACATACATAACCAAAACTCCTACCAGAAATAACCACCTAATCACGCAAGAATGACCGCAAATATCCGCCCATCTTTTCGAAGGAGATTGATGAACCAGATGAGCCTGCCTCCTTAAAAAGCCTTTCCAAGTAAAAACCCAGTGGGAAAACCTTGGAGTAGGGAAAAAGAGTACAGCACTCACCCGAATCTCCAACGAAAACCAACTACCGCCAAAAGCATCAACCAGGGACACAAGACCAGCCTCACGCTCCCAGAACAAGAACACAGCATCAAGTATTGAACTCGCCATTAAGAATGCATAAGAGATGTAGGCAACCGCCACACACGCAATAAGTCAAGCACATTTGCTCTCCTCTTGAATCTACATGTGAGAAGCTTCAAACGCACCGTTGATTTAATCACATCAATCAATTGACTTTGTTGACATAAATAATGCGTAAAAACGTTATTTATATTTTTCGATATCTCTACGTTTTGACGATCACAAAATGTAAAATCATTAAACGTAAGATTACTACGTAAACAAGTATTAAGCTAGTTTATATCACCATATCCATCTTAATCACTCAAGGTATGAATAAACAAGTGCTTAATACATCTCATGATCAAAGGGGGATTTAATTAATTAATACAAAGTTTATTTAATTATATAAACATATTATATATTTTTGAAAAATAATTTTGGTAATAAAGAAAAATGTTTTAATCATACTAAATATATGAATTCAAATTTTTAACCAAAATCAGTTAAGTTTTTCACCAAATAAACTTTCCCCACTAAAGACAAAATTTCTGGCCGTTACAGTAGGGCGGCCCCATTAATTATAAGGGGCGGTCCCCTTAATTTTAAGGGGGCCGGCCATAATTAAGGGGACCGGCACGCTCCTGTGTCAGATTTTGTTAGAATTTTTCCCCTATAAATACCACCTTAAATCTGGTATTTTTCCTCACCTTTTGCACGAAAATTTCAGATCTCAAATCTCTCTAAACATCTTCCAAAACCCTTTGATCATTAGATTACTAATCCTTGTTTCAAGTGATTCAATCCCTCATCATCCATCATCATCCTAAGTGCAAAAGAAGAATACTCCTTCAACCTCAAGTTCAAGAATTATTGTATATATATTGTGTATAGTACTTGTGTAGTTGTGTTGTGATTAGTGTAAGTAGTTTTAGTAGTGCTAGTTGTGAATAGGAGTTGGGTAGTGAAGAAGAATAAGTAGTGAAGTAGTGTATAGTAGTGAAGTAGTTGTGTTGTGAAGAGAAGAAGTTGTGTTGTGAAGAAGAAGTTGTGTTGTGAAGAAGAAGAAGAAGTCGTGGTGTGTTGTGAGATTGGTTCTAGCTACTATTAGGACCCGACATTTAGCTTTGTGTCGTTAAGCCGGTGTAAGCAAAAGTTGTGTAAGGTTTTCTCCGCCATAAGGGAGCTTGTTGACATAGTGAAGAAAACTCCCGAGTTAGGTGCTCGGGGAGTGGAGTAGGACGAAGAGGAGATTCGTAGCCGAACCACTATAAATCCTTTGTCTCACGGTGCCATTTTTCCAACTCTATCCTTTTACTTATTTACTTACTTTCACATTTGTCATATTATATACTTGTTGATATCGTTGCTTATAATTGTGCAAGTCTATTGGTGAAACATAAAGTTTGAATTGGTGTTTTGATAAACAAGGTTTTTGTAAATTAAAAAGACGTAAAACTATTCAACCCCCCCTTCTAGTTTTCCACAATTGGTATCAGGAGCCACGTCAAACAAGATTTTTAAAATATATTGTATTTTAAAACTTGAAATCGATCTATGGAAATGGAAAAATATTTAGAAGGGAAAATTGTTTTTAGACCACCATTTCTTGAAAATGAAAATTTTCTTACATGGAAAAATCAATTCGAAAGTTATGTGAAATCAATAGACTATGATCTTTGGCATGTCATTTCAATTGGTGATATTAAATCGATAAATACTACTTTTGAAAAACAAAATAACTTGGCTAAATTTATTATATACAAAGCTATTTCAAATGTTGAATATGAAAGAATATTTTTTTGTCAAACGGCAAATGACATGTGGAAAAGTCTTTCAAAATATCACCAAGAAGAATGTCAAGCCAAAGAAAAACTTTCAAATGACTTAGTAGCAAAAGAGAGTATAGTAGACAAATATTTAGTTGAAGTAAGTACAAGTGCTACGAGTTCAAATGTCTTATATGTAGGTAATGACGCCGAAAACAACATGAGCAAGGATGAACAAGAAGACTATGAAGAGATGTCAACCAAGAAGGAACTAAGTGACGATGAAGATGATGATTCTAGTTCCGAAAGTGAAGACGAAGAATATGCAAAGGCCGTCAAAGAATTTAAAAGACTCATTAAAAAGCGACAAAGAACACAAGATAAAAGGAAAACAACACGAAGAAAAAGAGTTGATGATGAAGACAAGAAGAACAAAGGGGAATGCTTAGTCGCTCAAGCATCTAATGAAATTTGTCTAGGAATAAATTTGGAGCCCGACGAATGGGTAAAGGATAGCGGGTGCTCAAGACACATGACGGGGAATCGCAAGCTATTCTCTACGTACAAAGCCTACAATGGAGGTAATGTTATTTTTGGTAGTGATCGTCGTGGAAAAATCATAGGCAAAGGTACGATCTCTCAAGACTCCCTAACTATTGAAAATGTTGAGCATGTAGATAATTTAACATACAACTTGCTTAGTGTAGGACAAATATGTGACAATAAGTGTAGGGTTACCTTTACCGATAAAAATAGTGTAATTATTAAGGATGATAAAGTCATAGGTAGAGGAATTAGGAAAGGCGGCGTATATGTCATGAAACTAGGAGATAAATTGGAAGATAGGATATGCCTAGTGACCCTAGATGAAAACTCCACTTTGTGGCATAGGAGATTAGGTCATGCAAACATGCAACAAATCCGATCATTGGTATCTAAGGAACTAGTTAGAAACTTGCCTAGCCTTAAGTATAATCAACACTTTTGCGATGCATGTAAAATAGGAAAACAAGCACACGCTAGTAATAAAGCTAAGAATATAGTATCCACCACTAGATGCTTAGAACTACTTCATATGGACCTCTTCGGTCCATCCGCGGTGCGGAGCTACGGTGGAAATCGCTACACGTTAGTTATAGTAGATGACTATTCACGATACACGTGGACTAGATTTCTAAGCGATAAGACCGAAGCCTTTGAAAAATTTGATACCTTTAGTAAAATGATACAAAATAAGCTAGGTTGCACTATAGTTTCAATTAGGACAGACCATGGTAGGGAATTTGATAACGAAGTACAATTCGGAAAATATTGTGACTTAAATGAAATATCTCACAACTTTTCCGCCCCACGAACACCTCAATCAAATGGAGTAGTAGAAAGGAAAAATAGGACCTTACAAGAAATGAGTAGAACTATGTTAAATGAGCAATCTATCCCACAAAAATTTTGGTGCCATGCCGTAGATACTTCTACATATATACTTAATAGGGTGTCCATTATAAACGGATGAAAACGTAGGAAAACAAACAATAACATAAGAAAAACGAGCGAAAACGTATAAAAACGCATGAAAACGTAAGAAAAACGGACGAAATCGTATAAAACGGACGAAAACGGATTAAAACGCATGAAAACGTATAAAAACGGATGAAAACGTAAGAAAAATTCGAAAAACTTTAAATTATAAACGGCCGTTATTATAAAGGACTAACGATGCAACGATATTTAACCAAAAGGGACTAACGTGTAAAAGATAACAGAAGCCACTAACGCCAGTTAAGTGGAGGGACCATGAGTGTTATTCTTTTCAAAGATAGGGACTATCCGTGCAACTTTTATCTTTCAGGGACTGTTGGTAAAACTTTAGGCAAACCACAGGGACCATCTATGTAATTTACTCTTGATTAAAATATTCTCTTCTTCACGTCTTCTTTTATAACTTATTTTATTAGTCGTACTATGTTCCTCACTTGATTTGGTCAATATTGCCGTGTTCCTCTTTAATTAATACTCTCTCCGTCTCAAAATTATTGTCATGAGTGAGAGAGAGATCACATAGTTTAATAAAAGTTGAACAATTTTAATTTTCAATCACTCAAACTGAATATTCCCTCACTAAATTCTTTAGTTTTTATTCAAATAGAAAACTCGATAATTATTTTGAGATATATCAAAAAACAAATATGGATAATAATTCTGAGATGGAAAGAGCAATTCATTTTGAGTGGCTGACACTAGATGACAAACATTGGTTATGGTGAGAATTGGTTGGCCCACATCACTATTTTAGTTCCTGTAATTACTATATATATATTGTAGCGGCAAAAACGACGCTACAATTGTCGTTTTGATCTTTCACGTTTCTGGCCCAGCCCGTTTATATTGTCCAGGTCCGGTTTGTAGGCCTGTTTCTTTTTTTCTTTTTTTTGGGTTTTTTTCTTACACGGTCTTTCATGTCAACGACTCCACCGCCTATATCGTTATACTTATCTTCTTTTTTTACCTGGTGTAGGTCTTTTGCTCTCACGGGTTGTTGTCTTCTTAGTTGCTTTTCTGAGTTCAGGATTTATTCGCTCTAGGTAAAGTTGTGTTGTGCCGTTGATGGTGGTGGTTTTGTTTCTTTTTAGTTTAGTATCATGTTTATATGTGCATCTGTTTATTTGCTTACCTTTGTTTCTGTATGTTGTGGGGTATGATGTTAACTATCTATGTTGTTTGTTGTTTCGTTGTCTTTTGATGTTTCCTACCTTTCGTCTTTAAATATGAGAACCAAAAGTAGGGCCGTGCGTAGGAACAATAGTGAACGAACTTTAGGGGATGAAAGGTCTGTTAGAGCTGCTCCAGCTGTGGTTTCAATTCCTGATGGTGTTGTTGTTGGTGGTCCTTCAAATAGTGATACGTTAGTTCATGCTCCTATAGATATAGATACTTTGGGCACTCTTTTAGATTCCGACAGCGGTCGCAGTATTGGTATGATGGATATGTTGGATACTGTGTCAGATGCTATAATGATTCCTGACACTGAGTTGGATGCTATGATGGATGTCGACAGTTCGTTTCATCACACTAGCGTTTTGCCTCTTTCAATGACACATTAATCGGTTAAACTTTGTTTTATTAACAGTTTAATACTTTGATAGACCTTTTATATAAATTAAGTTATCATGCTTTAATATTGACTTATGAATAATGCGCAGCTTTGAAACTCGATACAGGTGTATGTTTCCTTTAGTGATTTTGTTTAAAGCTCATTATATGGATGGTTCCACTAAATAAAAGTATCTTTTTTAGGCGTATGGATGAAAGCTGTGGTCTGAAACTTCCTGCTTCTGGATAGGTGCTAAACTAGGGCAGTGATGAATCGGCTAACGAGCCATGAAATACATGGATGGACAGGTTAGAAAATTAACATCAGTTGACATTTTCTTTAATTGCACACCTGCACTTTCACCCATCAATTAAATTAGCTAAATACGTTATTATTTTTTTAACAGTAATGGTGATGGCAAGTATATATAGAAGAGTTCTTAACGGGTCAAAATGGGTTGTGATTGTAAGTACTAAAATGCAAGACTCATGATTCTTATGATATCGCGTAAATATGAAAGAAACTAATTTGAACTCAAACTGCATTGAAGAATGCCAAATCAACAAATATTGTGTTGTATGAAACTGTTTATGGAATACACACAATTAACCATTGAAACCATGTTTCCATCAGTTGTTGGCTGAACACTCCATCTTAAGTTTTATATAAGCATCATCAAAAGATCTGATCTTACATTTTAACACCCATCTTTGTAATTGTTATGCTAATGTAGCAGAATCTGTTTATTTACTTTAGGATGGTTTTGGATTATGTAAAATGTCGCAATGACGCCTGTTGGATGTTGGATTTGTCAGCCCCGCCGCAACGCGGCGGACCGCCGCCCACCTCGTTGTTAGAATGCTTTGGTCTTACGTTAAAAGAAAAGAAAATAATATTTTAGTTCTAGTGATTGTTAAAGTGAAAATAAAAATGTTTCTATGCCCCTATGATAACCATACAACGATTACGTGCTATCAAACAGGCGAAACCAAATTTTACAGAGCTTCCAAATTATTCAGAAGACAAAATTATTCGGATAGCAAGATTGAAGAAACAAAATAGTCAAAATAAGTAATCTAATATTAATATTATATCACATAAGATGTTAACCTAGTTCGTAAATACCGCAAACACATGGAATATTTGCTACTCCCTCCGTCCCTAAATAAATGTCCACGTTTGACTTTTGAAGTTTTTCTTTTTCATCTTTGACCTTAAATATTTTTATTTATGTTATATAATACTTGATAAAAATTATATCAAATTAAAATACACATAAAACTCAATTCATTCATATATTTTGCATCAAATATTATATAAAATAAACAAGAATATTTAAGGTTAAAGTTGAATAAGTAAGACTTCAAAAGTCAAAAGTGGACACTTATTTAGGGACGGAGGGAGTATTTGTATTACTAAATGAAAAGAAAATAGTAAAAATTTAGGATCAAAGCACGTGTCAATCATAAACCTCATCTAACAATTAATATTTCCTTTAAGGGCGAATTAAACAAGAGTAGTGATATAACCACCAAACCAAATTCACAAAAGGATGTGTCAATTCATGATTGGCTAATAAATGGAAAGAGAGAGAAACTACAAACAAATACACAAATCATGGATTGACACATCTTTTTGTGGATGTTTTTGTGGACTTGTTTTTGTGGTTGTATCACTACTCATTAAATAAAGTGAGAGTTTACACGGACCCTCTCTTAGGGGGTTTCGTGAGGCCCTGTGCATTGCGAGTTTGTACGATATACATCGTGATTTATACATTTTGACCAAAACCTCTTATTGTTACATCATATGGAGATCTTAATAACATAACCCATAAACAAAACAAATAAACTACGCGCACGCAATATATGTCCACGTGTCAATTGGGGCGAGCAAAATAAGTGACGGGCAAACCATGTCAGCTCGCGATGTCGGTTCTGTAACACGTTTATCGAAGGTCTGTCTTTGTAAATGCTATTTCATATAGTTTATTTAAAAGGTTACCACCAAAATCTATGTAGTACGTGAAATGTGTAAATGAAATATGATACCATATAAGTGTATACTTTTTGAATAAAACCAAACATCTTAATTATTCTTTCCGTCTTAAAATTATAGTTTATATTTCTTTTCGAGATGTTTTAAAATATTTGTTCATGTAAGTAAGAACTAAAGAATATAGTAATAGAATATTCCTCTTGAGTGGTTGAGACTAAAATGGCCACACTTTTATTAAATTATGTGATTTTTGTCTTCTAACAATAATGTTAAAATGAAAGGGGTAAAAGCATGGTGTTATGCATTTGCAAATGGAGATGATTTACATACTCCCCCAATTGATTGAGTCACTCAAATTTAATGTGTTTTGACATTATACCCTCTGGGTGAAAATTTAAACACATTAAATTGAAGTGTCCTAATCAATTGAAGTGTGTGCAAATTTTCTCTCATTTGCCAATTTCAAACAACAAAACATATTTATCTATATTCTCAGGCCTTATCTTTTTAAATTCAAAGGCCTTATCTTTTTAAATTCAACTTTTGAATATCAAAATTCTAAATGGTAGGCCTATCTATTATTTTATTTTTAGAATAATCAAAATTCTAATCTCAATATTTGATTACAATACATATAACTACTTATCTATAATCTCAGGCATTATCTTTTTAAATTCAAAGGCCTTATCTTTATAAATTCAACTTTTGAATATCAAAATTCTAAATGGTAGGCCTATCTATTATCTTTTATAGAATAATCAAAATTCTAATCTCAATATTCAATTACAATACATATAACAAATAATATATACTACTATCATTTATTTCATTTTTCCTACTTTTCTTTTAAACCTATATCAATCTCGAATCCAATTTGGTTCCTATATATAAACCAAAGCACCTAAAACTCGTTTACAAGCTTTCTCCGCTATTTTGAAAGAATGAGGGGAACGAGAAAAAAAAATCCTTTTTTCATTCTCAACTCAACCAAACATGGAAAATGTCACTCATTCCTTTTTTTGCCAACTCATTTTTTCATTATCTCTCACTTAGAGCAAGAGGTATGTTAACACAAGTTATTCAATAACTCAGCGCCACATCAGCTTTATCCTTTTCACAATAACTCACAAAAAAACACCCCTTACTTTCAACCCAAAACTTTAACAAATAATTCATTTAAAACTAACATAAACATTTATAAAACACAAATTACATTAATCATTATACTTAACCACAAATTACATTGACTACAATAATTAAACGTAAAACATGTTAATTAAACTACGATAACTAAACATAAAACATCTAAATTAAACTACGATACTTAAACATAAACTACGATTAAACTAAACTACGAATCAAGAAAACGAATCATCCGACACATAGCCCTCGTGACTCGAATAGGTGGCACTCGTATCGTCCTCACTCGATGGCACACGGGGCAATCCCATTCGTATTCGCCATTCTGCTCGACTGTTTCTCCGAGCCTGTTTAGCTCTTAAGTACACCTCACGAGCTCTTGCCACACGTTCTTCCTCTGCTCGAACACGTAACAATTCTTGCATATCTTGCTGAAACAGGTCTTCATCAGTCAATCCTCTCCAAATGGGTTGGTATTCCACTGGTGGATTGTTCACCAGTTGATCGGGTTGTTGTTGGACAACTGGTGGATTGGGCACCGGATCATTATCCGGTGTGAATACCGAAAAGATGTCTTTCAGTGGAGTGTTCACCGGTGCATTCGGAATCATGCTGGAGCTTGAGAATTGCTGGAAAAAGTCATGGTGGCTTGGGAATTGCTGGGAGAAGTTACCGTGAGTTGGGAATTATTGGGAGAAGTCACGATGAGTTGGGAATTGTTGGGAGAAGTCTTTGTGAGACATTGTTGTCGAGCGAGTTAATAAATTTTATGTGTGTTTGTGTGTGTTGTGTATGTATAAAGCAGCAAGGGGATAACCCTATATATAGGGCCTTTTTTGCATTTGATAAGTTTCAAAATATCCCGCTTCTTATTTTGAATTTGAATATGAAAAGTTTAAAAGATCCCGCTTCTTATATTGAATTTGAATTTCAACTTATATTATCCACACGTTTTTNATTATCTTTTATAGAATAATCAAAATTCTAATCTCAATATTCAATTACAATACATATAACAAATAATATATACTACTATCATTTATTTCATTTTTCCTACTTTTCTTTTAAACCTATATCAATCTCGAATCCAATTTGGTTCCTATATATAAACCAAAGCACCTAAAACTCGTTTACAAGCTTTCTCCGCTATTTTGAAAGAATGAGGGGAACGAGAAAAAAAAATCCTTTTTTCATTCTCAACTCAACCAAACATGGAAAATGTCACTCATTCCTTTTTTTGCCAACTCATTTTTTCATTATCTCTCACTTAGAGCAAGAGGTATGTTAACACAAGTTATTCAATAACTCAGCGCCACATCAGCTTTATCCTTTTCACAATAACTCACAAAAAAACACCCCTTACTTTCAACCCAAAACTTTAACAAATAATTCATTTAAAACTAACATAAACATTTATAAAACACAAATTACATTAATCATTATACTTAACCACAAATTACATTGACTACAATAATTAAACGTAAAACATGTTAATTAAACTACGATAACTAAACATAAAACATCTAAATTAAACTACGATACTTAAACATAAACTACGATTAAACTAAACTACGAATCAAGAAAACGAATCATCCGACACATAGCCCTCGTGACTCGAATAGGTGGCACTCGTATCGTCCTCACTCGATGGCACACGGGGCAATCCCATTCGTATTCGCCATTCTGCTCGACTGTTTCTCCGAGCCTGTTTAGCTCTTAAGTACACCTCACGAGCTCTTGCCACACGTTCTTCCTCTGCTCGAACACGTAACAATTCTTGCATATCTTGCTGAAACAGGTCTTCATCAGTCAATCCTCTCCAAATGGGTTGGTATTCCACTGGTGGATTGTTCACCAGTTGATCGGGTTGTTGTTGGACAACTGGTGGATTGGGCACCGGATCATTATCCGGTGTGAATACCGAAAAGATGTCTTTCAGTGGAGTGTTCACCGGTGCATTCGGAATCATGCTGGAGCTTGAGAATTGCTGGAAAAAGTCATGGTGGCTTGGGAATTGCTGGGAGAAGTTACCGTGAGTTGGGAATTATTGGGAGAAGTCACGATGAGTTGGGAATTGTTGGGAGAAGTCTTTGTGAGACATTGTTGTCGAGCGAGTTAATAAATTTTATGTGTGTTTGTGTGTGTTGTGTATGTATAAAGCAGCAAGGGGATAACCCTATATATAGGGCCTTTTTTGCATTTGATAAGTTTCAAAATATCCCGCTTCTTATTTTGAATTTGAATATGAAAAGTTTAAAAGATCCCGCTTCTTATATTGAATTTGAATTTCAACTTATATTATCCACACGTTTTTTTAATATAACACTTAACGTTTATCTACATA